>CM040805.1:37796620-37816620 GCA_022829025.1 Squalius cephalus
AATGAGTATTAATGAAGTGTAGTGTGTCAGTGACCTGCAGTATTGTCTGAAGAGTGAGATTAATGAGTATTAATGTAGTGTAGTGTGTCAGTGACCTGCAGTATTGTCTGAAGAGTGAGATTAATGAGTATTAATGTAGTGTAGTGTGTTAGTGACCTGCAGTATTGTCTGAAGAGTGAGATTAATGAGTATTAATGAAGTGTAGTGTGTTAGTGACCTGCAGTATTGTCTGAAGAGTGAGATTAATGAGTATTAATGTAGTGTAGTGTGTTAGTGACCTGCAGTATTGTCTGAAGAGTGAGATTAATGAGTATTAATGTAGTGTAGTGTGTTAGTGACCTGCAGTATTGTCTGAAGAGTGAGATTAATGAGTATTAATGTAGTGTAGTGTGTTAGTGACCTGCAGTATTGTCTGAAGAGTGAGATTAATGAGTATTAATGTAGTGTAGTGTGTTAGTGACCTGCAGTATTGTCTGAAGAGTGAGATTAATGAGTATTAATGTAGTGTAGTGTGTTAGTGACCTGCAGTATTGTCTGAAGAGTGAGATTAATGAGTATTAATGTAGTGTAGTGTGTTAGTGACCTGCAGTATTGTCTGAAGAGTGATATTAATGAGTATTAATGTAGTGTAGTGTGTTAGTGACCTGCAGTATTGTCTGAAGAGTGAGATTAATGAGTATTAATGTAGTGTAGTGTGTTAGTGACCTGCAGTATTGTCTGAAGAGTGAGATTAATGAGTATTAATGTAGTGTAGTGTGTTAGTGACCTGCAGTATTGTCTGAAGAGTGAGATTAATGAGTATTAATGTAGTGTAGTGTGTTAGTGACCTGCAGTATTGTCTGAAGAGTGAGATTAATGAGTATTAATGTAGTGTAGTGTGTTAGTGACCTGCAGTATTGTCTGAAGAGTGAGATTAATGAGTATTAATGTAGTGTAGTGTGTTAGTGACCTGCAGTATTGTCTGAAGAGTGATATTAATGAGTATTAATGTAGTGTAGTGTGTTAGTGACCTGCAGTATTGTCTGAAGAGTGATATTAATGAGTATTAATGTAGTGTAGTGTGTTAGTGACCTGCAGTATTGTCTGAAGAGTGAGATTAATGAGTATTAATGTAGTGTAGTGTGTTAGTGACCTGCAGTATTGTCTGAAGAGTGATATTAATGAGTATTAATGTAGTGTAGTGTGTTAGTGACCTGCAGTATTGTCTGAAGAGTGAGATTAATGAGTATTAATGTAGTGTAGTGTGTTAGTGACCTGCAGTATTGTCTGAAGAGTGATATTAATGAGTATTAATGTAGTGTAGTGTGTTAGTGACCTGCAGTATTGTCTGAAGAGTGATATTAATGAGTATTAATGTAGTGTAGTGTGTTAGTGACCTGCAGTATTGTCTGAAGAGTGAGATTAATGAGTATTAATGTAGTGTAGTGTGTTAGTGACCTGCAGTATTGTCTGAAGAGTGATATTAATGAGTATTAATGTAGTGTAGTGTGTTAGTGACCTGCAGTATTGTCTGAAGAGTGAGATTAATGAGTATTAATGTAGTGTAGTGTGTTAGTGACCTGCAGTATTGTCTGAAGAGTGATATTAATGAGTATTAATGTAGTGTAGTGTGTTAGTGACCTGCAGTATTGTCTGAAGAGTGAGATTAATGAGTATTAATGTAGTGTAGTGTGTTAGTGACCTGCAGTATTGTCTGAAGAGTGAGATTAATGAGTATTAATGTAGTGTAGTGTGTTAGTGACCTGCAGTATTGTCTGAAGAGTGATATTAATGAGTATTAATGTAGTGTAGTGTGTTAGTGACCTGCAGTATTGTCTGAAGAGTGATATTAATGAGTATTAATGAAGTGTAGTGTGTTAGTGACCTGCAGTATTGTCTGAAGAGTGAGATTAATGAGTATTAATGAAGTGTAGTGTGTTAGTGACCTGCAGTATTGTCTGAAGAGTGAGATTAATGAGTATTAATGTAGTGTAGTGTGTCAGTGACCTGCAGTATTGTCTGAAGAGTGAGATTAATGAGTATTAATGTAGTGTAGTGTGTTAGTGACCTGCAGTATTGTCTGAAGAGTGAGATTAATGAGTATTAATGTAGTGTAGTGTGTTAGTGACCTGCAGTATTGTCTGAAGAGTGAGATTAATGAGTATTAATGTAGTGTAGTGTGTCAGTGACCTGCAGTATTGTCTGAAGAGTGATATTAATGAGTATTAATGTAGTGTAGTGTGTTAGTGACCTGCAGTATTGTCTGAAGAGTGAGATTAATGAGTATTAATGAAGTGTAGTGTGTTAGTGACCTGCAGTATTGTCTGAAGAGTGAGATTAATGAGTATTAATGTAGTGTAGTGTGTTAGTGACCTGCAGTATTGTCTGAAGAGTGAGATTAATGAGTATTAATGTAGTGTAGTGTGTTAGTGACCTGCAGTATTGTCTGAAGAGTGAGATTAATGAGTATTAATGTAGTGTAGTGTGTTAGTGACCTGCAGTATTGTCTGAAGAGTGAGATTAATGAGTATTAATGTAGTGTAGTGTGTTAGTGACCTGCAGTATTGTCTGAAGAGTGAGATTAATGAGTATTAATGTAGTGTAGTGTGTCAGTGACCTGCAGTATTGTCTGAAGAGTGAGATTAATGAGTATTAATGTAGTGTAGTGTGTTAGTGACCTGCAGTATTGTCTGAAGAGTGAGATTAATGAGTATTAATGTAGTGTAGTGTGTTAGTGACCTGCAGTATTGTCTGAAGAGTGAGATTAATGAGTATTAATGTAGTGTAGTGTGTTAGTGACCTGCAGTATTGTCTGAAGAGTGATATTAATGAGTATTAATGAAGTGTAGTGTGTTAGTGACCTGCAGTATTGTCTGAAGAGTGAGATTAATGAGTATTAATGAAGTGTAGTGTGTTAGTGACCTGCAGTATTGTCTGAAGAGTGAGATTAATGAGTATTAATGTAGTGTAGTGTGTTAGTGACCTGCAGTATTGTCTGAAGAGTGAGATTAATGAGTATTAATGTAGTGTAGTGTGTTAGTGACCTGCAGTATTGTCTGAAGAGTGAGATTAATGAGTATTAATGTAGTGTAGTGTGTTAGTGACCTGCAGTATTGTCTGAAGAGTGAGATTAATGAGTATTAATGTAGTGTAGTGTGTTAGTGACCTGCAGTATTGTCTGAAGAGTGAGATTAATGAGTATTAATGAAGTGTAGTGTGTTAGTGACCTGCAGTATTGTCTGAAGAGTGAGATTAATGAGTATTAATGTAGTGTAGTGTGTTAGTGACCTGCAGTATTGTCTGAAGAGTGAGATTAATGAGTATTAATGTAGTGTAGTGTGTTAGTGACCTGCAGTATTGTCTGAAGAGTGAGATTAATGAGTATTAATGTAGTGTAGTGTGTTAGTGACCTGCAGTATTGTCTGAAGAGTGAGATTAATGAGTATTAATGTAGTGTAGTGTGTTAGTGACCTGCAGTATTGTCTGAAGAGTGAGATTAATGAGTATTAATGTAGTGTAGTGTGTTAGTGACCTGCAGTATTGTCTGAAGAGTGAGATTAATGAGTATTAATGTAGTGTAGTGTGTTAGTGACCTGCAGTATTGTCTGAAGAGTGAGATTAATGAGTATTAATGTAGTGTAGTGTGTTAGTGACCTGCAGTATTGTCTGAAGAGTGAGATTAATGAGTATTAATGTAGTATAGTGTGTTAGTGACCTGCAGTATTGTCTGAAGAGTGAGATTAATGAGTATTAATGAAGTGTAGTGTGTTAGTGACCTGCAGTATTGTCTGAAGAGTGAGATTAATGAGTATTAATGTAGTGTAGTGTGTTAGTGACCTGCAGTATTGTCTGAAGAGTGAGATTAATGAGTATTAATGTAGTGTAGTGTGTTAGTGACCTGCAGTATTGTCTGAAGAGTGAGATTAATGAGTGTTAATGTAGTAGTAGTGTGTTAGTGACCTGCAGTATTGTCTGAAGAGTGATATTAATGAGTATTAATGTAGTGTAGTGTGTTAGTGACCTGCAGTATTGTCTGAAGAGTGAGATTAATGAGTATTAATGTAGTGTAGTGTGTTAGTGACCTGCAGTATTGTCTGAAGAGTGAGATTAATGAGTATTAATGTAGTGTAGTGTGTTAGTGACCTGCAGTATTGTCTGAAGAGTGATATTAATGAGTATTAATGAAGTGTAGTGTGTTAGTGACCTGCAGTATTGTCTGAAGAGTGAGATTAATGAGTATTAATGTAGTGTAGTGTGTTAGTGACCTGCAGTATTGTCTGAAGAGTGAGATTAATGAGTATTAATGTAGTGTAGTGTGTTAGTGACCTGCAGTATTGTCTGAAGAGTGAGATTAATGAGTATTAATGTAGTGTAGTGTGTTAGTGACCTGCAGTATTGTCTGAAGAGTGAGATTAATGAGTATTAATGTAGTGTAGTGTGTTAGTGACCTGCAGTATTGTCTGAAGAGTGAGATTAATGAGTATTAATGTAGTGTAGTGTGTTAGTGACCTGCAGTATTGTCTGAAGAGTGAGATTAATGAGTGTTAATGTAGTGTAGTGTGTTAGTGACCTGCAGTATTGTCTGAAGAGTGAGATTAATGAGTATTAATGTAGTGTAGTGTGTTAGTGACCTGCAGTATTGTCTGAAGAGTGAGATTAATGAGTATTAATGAAGTGTAGTGTGTCAGTGACCTGCAGTATTGTCTGAAGAGTGAGATTAATGAGTATTAATGTAGTGTAGTGTGTTAGTGACCTGCAGTATTGTCTGAAGAGTGAGATTAATGAGTATTAATGTAGTGTAGTGTGTTAGTGACCTGCAGTATTGTCTGAAGAGTGATATTAATGAGTATTAATGAAGTGTAGTGTGTCAGTGACCTGCAGTATTGTCTGAAGAGTGAGATTAATGAGTATTAATGTAGTGTAGTGTGTTAGTGACCTGCAGTATTGTCTGAAGAGTGATATTAATGAGTATTAATGAAGTGTAGTGTGTCAGTGACCTGCAGTATTGTCTGAAGAGTGAGATTAATGAGTATTAATGTAGTGTAGTGTGTCAGTGACCTGCGTATTGTCTGAAGAGTGAGATTAATGAGTATTAATGAAGTGTAGTGTGTTAGTGACCTGCAGTATTGTCTGAAGAGTGAGATTAATGAGTATTAATGTAGTGTAGTGTGTTAGTGACCTGCGGTATTGTCTGAAGAGTGAGATTAATGAGTATTAATGTAGTGTAGTGTGTTAGTGACCTGCAGTATTGTCTGAAGAGTGAGATTAATGAGTATTAATGTAGTGTAGTGTGTTAGTGACCTGCAGTATTGTCTGAAGAGTGAGATTAATGAGTATTAATGTAGTGTAGTGTGTTAGTGACCTGCAGTATTGTCTGAAGAGTGAGATTAATGAGTATTAATGTAGTGTAGTGTGTCAGTGACCTGCGGTATTGTCTGAAGAGTGAGATTAATGAGTATTAATGTAGTGTAGTGTGTCAGTGACCTGCAGTATTGTCTGAAGAGTGAGATTAATGAGTATTAATGAAGTGTAGTGTGTTAGTGACCTGCAGTATTGTCTGAAGAGTGAGATTAATGAGTATTAATGAAGTGTAGTGTGTTAGTGACCTGCAGTATTGTCTGAAGAGTGAGATTAATGAGTATTAATGTAGTGTAGTGTGTTAGTGACCTGCAGTATTGTCTGAAGAGTGAGATTAATGAGTATTAATGTAGTGTAGTGTGTTAGTGACCTGCAGTATTGTCTGAAGAGTGAGATTAATGAGTATTAATGTAGTGTAGTGTGTTCAGTGACCTGCAGTATTGTCTGAAGAGTGAGATTAATGAGTATTAATGAAGTGTAGTGTGTTAGTGACCTGCAGTATTGTCTGAAGAGTGAGATTAATGAGTATTAATGTAGTGTAGTGTGTTAGTGACCTGCAGTATTGTCTGAAGAGTGAGATTAATGAGTATTAATGAAGTGTAGTGTGTTAGTGACCTGCAGTATTGTCTGAAGAGTGAGATTAATGAGTATTAATGAAGTGTAGTGTGTTAGTGACCTGCAGTATTGTCTGAAGAGTGATATTAATGAGTATTAATGAAGTGTAGTGTGTTAGTGACCTGCAGTATTGTCTGAAGAGTGAGATTAATGAGTATTAATGTAGTGTAGTGTGTTAGTGACCTGCAGTATTGTCTGAAGAGTGATATTAATGAGTATTAATGAAGTGTAGTGTGTTAGTGACCTGCAGTATTGTCTGAAGAGTGAGATTAATGAGTATTAATGTAGTGTAGTGTGTCAGTGACCTGCAGTATTGTCTGAAGAGTGAGATTAATGAGTATTAATGTAGTGTAGTGTGTTAGTGACCTGCAGTATTGTCTGAAGAGTGAGATTAATGAGTGTTAATGTAGTGTAGTGTGTTAGTGACCTGCAGTATTGTCTGAAGAGTGATATTAATGAGTATTAATGAAGTGTAGTGTGTTAGTGACCTGCAGTATTGTCTGAAGAGTGAGATTAATGAGTATTAATGTAGTATAGTGTGTTAGTGACCTGCAGTATTGTCTGAAGAGTGAGATTAATGAGTATTAATGTAGTGTAGTGTGTTAGTGACCTGCAGTATTGTCTGAAGAGTGAGATTAATGAGTATTAATGTAGTGTAGTGTGTTAGTGACCTGCGGTATTGTCTGAAGAGTGAGATTAATGAGTGTTAATGTAGTGTAGTGTGTTAGTGACCTGCAGTATTGTCTGAAGAGTGAGATTAATGAGTATTAATGTAGTGTAGTGTGTTAGTGACCTGCAGTATTGTCTGAAGAGTGAGATTAATGAGTGTTAATGTAGTGTAGTGTGTTAGTGACCTGCAGTATTGTCTGAAGAGTGATATTAATGAGTATTAATGAAGTGTAGTGTGTTAGTGACCTGCAGTATTGTCTGAAGAGTGAGATTAATGAGTGTTAATGTAGTGTAGTGTGTCAGTGACCTGCAGTATTGTCTGAAGAGTGATATTAATGAGTATTAATGAAGTGTAGTGTGTTAGTGACCTGCAGTATTGTCTGAAGAGTGAGATTAATGAGTGTTAATGTAGTGTAGTGTGTTAGTGACCTGCAGTATTGTCTGAAGAGTGAGATTAATGAGTATTAATGTAGTATAGTGTGTTAGTGACCTGCAGTATTGTCTGAAGAGTGAGATTAATGAGTGTTAATGTAGTGTAGTGTGTTAGTGACCTGCAGTATTGTCTGAAGAGTGATATTAATGAGTATTAATGAAGTGTAGTGTGTTAGTGACCTGCAGTATTGTCTGAAGAGTGAGATTAATGAGTGTTAATGTAGTATAGTGTGTTAGTGACCTGCAGTATTGTCTGAAGAGTGATATTAATGAGTATTAATGAAGTGTAGTGTGTTAGTGACCTGCAGTATTGTCTGAAGAGTGATATTAATGAGTATTAATGTAGTGTAGTGTGTTAGTGACCTGCAGTATTGTCTGAAGAGTGAGATTAATGAGTGTTAATGTAGTGTAGTGTGTCAGTGACCTGCAGTATTGTCTGAAGAGTGAGATTAATGAGTATTAATGTAGTGTAGTGTGTCAGTGACCTGCAGTATTGTCTGAAGAGTGAGATTAATGAGTATTAATGTAGTATAGTGTGTTAGTGACCTGCAGTATTGTCTGAAGAGTGAGATTAATGAGTATTAATGTAGTATAGTGTGTTAGTGACCTGCAGTATTGTCTGAAGAGTGATATTAATGAGTATTAATGAAGTGTAGTGTGTTAGTGACCTGCAGTATTGTCTGAAGAGTGAGATTAATGAGTATTAATGTAGTGTAGTGCGTTAGTGACCTGCAGTATTGTCTGAAGAGTGAGATTAATGAGTATTAATGTAGTATAGTGTGTTAGTGACCTGCAGTATTGTCTGAAGAGTGAGATTAATGAGTATTAATGTAGTGTAGTGTGTTAGTGACCTGCAGTATTGTCTGAAGAGTGATATTAATGAGTATTAATGAAGTGTAGTGTGTTAGTGACCTGCAGTATTGTCTGAAGAGTGAGATTAATGAGTGTTAATGTAGTGTAGTGTGTTAGTGACCTGCAGTATTGTCTGAAGAGTGAGATTAATGAGTATTAATGTAGTATAGTGTGTTAGTGACCTGCAGTATTGTCTGAAGAGTGAGATTAATGAGTATTAATGTAGTATAGTGTGTCAGTGACCTGCAGTATTGTCTGAAGAGTGAGATTAATGAGTATTAATGTAGTGTAGTGTGTTAGTGACCTGCAGTATTGTCTGAAGAGTGATATTAATGAGTATTAATGTAGTGTAGTGTGTTAGTGACCTGCAGTATTGTCTGAAGAGTGAGATTAATGAGTATTAATGTAGTATAGTGTGTTAGTGACCTGCAGTATTGTCTGAAGAGTGAGATTAATGAGTGTTAATGTAGTGTAGTGTGTTAGTGACCTGCAGTATTGTCTGAAGAGTGAGATTAATGAGTATTAATGTAGTGTAGTGTGTTAGTGACCTGCAGTATTGTCTGAAGAGTGATATTAATGAGTATTAATGAAGTGTAGTGTGTTAGTGACCTGCAGTATTGTCTGAAGAGTGAGATTAATGAGTATTAATGTAGTATAGTGTGTTAGTGACCTGCAGTATTGTCTGAAGAGTGAGATTAATGAGTGTTAATGTAGTGTAGTGTGTTAGTGACCTGCAGTATTGTCTGAAGAGTGAGATTAATGAGTATTAATGAAGTGTAGTGTGTTAGTGACCTGCAGTATTGTCTGAAGAGTGAGATTAATGAGTATTAATGTAGTGTAGTGTGTTAGTGACCTGCAGTATTGTCTGAAGAGTGAGATTAATGAGTATTAATGTAGTGTAGTGTGTCAGTGACCTGCAGTATTGTCTGAAGAGTGAGATTAATGAGTATTAATGTAGTGTAGTGTGTTAGTGACCTGCAGTATTGTCTGAAGAGTGAGATTAATGAGTATTAATGTAGTGTAGTGTGTTAGTGACCTGCAGTATTGTCTGAAGAGTGAGATTAATGAGTATTAATGTAGTGTAGTGTGTCAGTGACCTGCAGTATTGTCTGAAGAGTGATATTAATGAGTATTAATGAAGTGTAGTGTGTTAGTGACCTGCAGTATTGTCTGAAGAGTGAGATTAATGAGTATTAATGTAGTGTAGTGTGTCAGTGACCTGCAGTATTGTCTGAAGAGTGAGATTAATGAGTATTAATGTAGTGTAGTGTGTCAGTGACCTGCAGTATTGTCTGAAGAGTGAGATTAATGAGTATTAATGAAGTGTAGTGTGTTAGTGACCTGCAGTATTGTCTGAAGAGTGAGATTAATGAGTGTTAATGAAGTGTAGTGTGTCAGTGACCTGCAGTATTGTCTGAAGAGTGATATTAATGAGTATTAATGAAGTGTAGTGTGTTAGTGACCTGCAGTATTGTCTGAAGAGTGAGATTAATGAGTGTTAATGTAGTGTAGTGTGTTAGTGACCTGCAGTATTGTCTGAAGAGTGAGATTAATGAGTATTAATGTAGTATAGTGTGTTAGAGACCTGCAGTATTGTCTGAAGAGTGAGATTAATGAGTATTAATGTAGTGTAGTGTGTCAGTGACCTGCAGTATTGTCTGAAGAGTGAGATTAATGAGTATTAATGTAGTATAGTGTGTTAGTGACCTGCAGTATTGTCTGAAGTGTGATATTAATGAGTATTAATGTAGTATAGTGTGTTAGTGACCTGCAGTATTGTCTGAAGAGTGAGATTAATGAGTATTAATGTAGTGTAGTGCGTTAGTGACCTGCAGTATTGTCTGAAGAGTGAGATTAATGAGTATTAATGTAGTGTAGTGTGTCAGTGACCTGCGGTATTGTCTGAAGAGTGAGATTAATGAGTATTAATGTAGTGTAGTGTGTTAGTGACCTGCAGTATTGTCTGAAGAGTGAGATTAATGAGTGTTAATGAAGTGTAGTGTGTCAGTGACCTGCGGTATTGTCTGAAGAGTGAGATTAATGAGTATTAATGTAGTGTAGTGTGTCAGTGACCTGCAGTATTGTCTGAAGAGTGAGATTAATGAGTATTAATGTAGTGTAGTGTGTCAGTGACCTGCGGTATTGTCTGAAGAGTGAGATTAATGAGTATTAATGTAGTGTAGTGTGTCAGTGACCTGCAGTATTGTCTGAAGAGTGAGATTAATGAGTGTTAATGAAGTGTAGTGTGTCAGTGACCTGCAGTATTGTCTGAAGAGTGAGATTAATGAGTATTAATGAAGTGTAGTGTGTCAGTGACCTGCAGTATTGTCTGAAGAGTGAGATTAATGAGTGTTAATGTAGTGTAGTGTGTTAGTGACCTGCAGTATTGTCTGAAGAGTGAGATTAATGAGTATTAATGTAGTGTAGTGTGTCAGTGACCTGCAGTATTGTCTGAAGAGTGAGATTAATGAGTATTAATGTAGTGTAGTGTGTTAGTAACCTGCAGTATTGTCTGAAGAGTGAGATTAATGAGTATTAATGTAGTATAGTGTGTTAGTGACCTGCAGTATTGTCTGAAGAGTGAGATTCATGAGTATTAATGTAGTATAGTGTGTTAGTGACCTGCGGTATTGTCTGAAGAGTGAGATTCATGAGTATTAATGTAGTGTAGTGTGTTAGTGACCTGCGGTATTGTCTGAAGAGTGAGATTAATGAGTATTAATGTAGTGTAGTGTGTTAGTGACCTGCAGTATTGTCTGAAGAGTGAGATTAATGAGTATTAATGTAGTATAGTGTGTTAGTGACCTGCAGTATTGTCTGAAGAGTGATATTAATGAGTATTAATGAAGTGTAGTGTGTTAGTGACCTGCAGTATTGTCTGAAGAGTGATATTAATGAGTGTTAATGTAGTGTAGTGTGTTAGTGACCTGCAGTATTGTCTGAAGAGTGAGATTAATGAGTATTAATGTAGTGTAGTGTGTTAGTGACCTGCAGTATTGTCTGAAGAGTGAGATTAATGAGTGTTAATGTAGTATAGTGTGTTAGTGACCTGCAGTATTGTCTGAAGAGTGAGATTAATGAGTGTTAATGTAGTGTAGTGTGTTAGTGACCTGCAGTATTGTCTGAAGAGTGAGATTAATGAGTATTAATGTAGTGTAGTGTGTCAGTGACCTGCAGTATTGTCTGAAGAGTGAGATTAATGAGTATTAATGTAGTGTAGTGTGTTAGTGACCTGCAGTATTGTCTGAAGAGTGAGATTAATGAGTATTAATGTAGTGTAGTGTGTTAGTGACCTGCAGTATTGTCTGAAGAGTGATATTAATGAGTATTAATGAAGTGTAGTGTGTCAGTGACCTGCAGTATTGTCTGAAGAGTGAGATTAATGAGTATTAATGTAGTGTAGTGTGTTAGTGACCTGCAGTATTGTCTGAAGAGTGAGATTAATGAGTATTAATGAAGTGTAGTGTGTCAGTGACCTGCAGTATTGTCTGAAGAGTGAGATTAATGAGTATTAATGTAGTGTAGTGTGTTAGTGACCTGCAGTATTGTCTGAAGAGTGAGATTAATGAGTATTAATGTAGTGTAGTGTGTTAGTGACCTGCAGTATTGTCTGAAGAGTGATATTAATGAGTATTAATGAAGTGTAGTGTGTCAGTGACCTGCAGTATTGTCTGAAGAGTGAGATTAATGAGTATTAATGTAGTGTAGTGTGTTAGTGACCTGCAGTATTGTCTGAAGAGTGATATTAATGAGTATTAATGAAGTGTAGTGTGTCAGTGACCTGCAGTATTGTCTGAAGAGTGAGATTAATGAGTATTAATGTAGTGTAGTGTGTCAGTGACCTGCGGTATTGTCTGAAGAGTGAGATTAATGAGTATTAATGAAGTGTAGTGTGTTAGTGACCTGCAGTATTGTCTGAAGAGTGAGATTAATGAGTATTAATGTAGTGTAGTGTGTTAGTGACCTGCGGTATTGTCTGAAGAGTGAGATTAATGAGTATTAATGTAGTGTAGTGTGTTAGTGACCTGCAGTATTGTCTGAAGAGTGAGATTAATGAGTATTAATGTAGTGTAGTGTGTTAGTGACCTGCAGTATTGTCTGAAGAGTGAGATTAATGAGTATTAATGTAGTGTAGTGTGTTAGTGACCTGCAGTATTGTCTGAAGAGTGAGATTAATGAGTATTAATGTAGTGTAGTGTGTCAGTGACCTGCGGTATTGTCTGAAGAGTGAGATTAATGAGTATTAATGTAGTGTAGTGTGTCAGTGACCTGCAGTATTGTCTGAAGAGTGAGATTAATGAGTATTAATGAAGTGTAGTGTGTTAGTGACCTGCAGTATTGTCTGAAGAGTGAGATTAATGAGTATTAATGAAGTGTAGTGTGTTAGTGACCTGCAGTATTGTCTGAAGAGTGAGATTAATGAGTATTAATGTAGTGTAGTGTGTTAGTGACCTGCAGTATTGTCTGAAGAGTGAGATTAATGAGTATTAATGTAGTGTAGTGTGTTAGTGACCTGCAGTATTGTCTGAAGAGTGAGATTAATGAGTATTAATGTAGTGTAGTGTGTCAGTGACCTGCAGTATTGTCTGAAGAGTGAGATTAATGAGTATTAATGAAGTGTAGTGTGTTAGTGACCTGCAGTATTGTCTGAAGAGTGAGATTAATGAGTATTAATGTAGTGTAGTGTGTTAGTGACCTGCAGTATTGTCTGAAGAGTGAGATTAATGAGTATTAATGAAGTGTAGTGTGTTAGTGACCTGCAGTATTGTCTGAAGAGTGAGATTAATGAGTATTAATGAAGTGTAGTGTGTTAGTGACCTGCAGTATTGTCTGAAGAGTGATATTAATGAGTATTAATGAAGTGTAGTGTGTTAGTGACCTGCAGTATTGTCTGAAGAGTGATATTAATGAGTATTAATGTAGTGTAGTGTGTTAGTGACCTGCAGTATTGTCTGAAGAGTGATATTAATGAGTATTAATGAAGTGTAGTGTGTTAGTGACCTGCAGTATTGTCTGAAGAGTGAGATTAATGAGTATTAATGTAGTGTAGTGTGTCAGTGACCTGCAGTATTGTCTGAAGAGTGAGATTAATGAGTATTAATGTAGTGTAGTGTGTTAGTGACCTGCAGTATTGTCTGAAGAGTGAGATTAATGAGTGTTAATGTAGTGTAGTGTGTTAGTGACCTGCAGTATTGTCTGAAGAGTGATATTAATGAGTATTAATGAAGTGTAGTGTGTTAGTGACCTGCAGTATTGTCTGAAGAGTGAGATTAATGAGTATTAATGTAGTATAGTGTGTTAGTGACCTGCAGTATTGTCTGAAGAGTGAGATTAATGAGTATTAATGTAGTGTAGTGTGTTAGTGACCTGCAGTATTGTCTGAAGAGTGAGATTAATGAGTATTAATGTAGTGTAGTGTGTTAGTGACCTGCGGTATTGTCTGAAGAGTGAGATTAATGAGTGTTAATGTAGTGTAGTGTGTTAGTGACCTGCAGTATTGTCTGAAGAGTGAGATTAATGAGTATTAATGTAGTGTAGTGTGTTAGTGACCTGCAGTATTGTCTGAAGAGTGAGATTAATGAGTGTTAATGTAGTGTAGTGTGTTAGTGACCTGCAGTATTGTCTGAAGAGTGATATTAATGAGTATTAATGAAGTGTAGTGTGTTAGTGACCTGCAGTATTGTCTGAAGAGTGAGATTAATGAGTGTTAATGTAGTGTAGTGTGTCAGTGACCTGCAGTATTGTCTGAAGAGTGATATTAATGAGTATTAATGAAGTGTAGTGTGTTAGTGACCTGCAGTATTGTCTGAAGAGTGAGATTAATGAGTGTTAATGTAGTGTAGTGTGTTAGTGACCTGCAGTATTGTCTGAAGAGTGAGATTAATGAGTATTAATGTAGTATAGTGTGTTAGTGACCTGCAGTATTGTCTGAAGAGTGAGATTAATGAGTGTTAATGTAGTGTAGTGTGTTAGTGACCTGCAGTATTGTCTGAAGAGTGATATTAATGAGTATTAATGAAGTGTAGTGTGTTAGTGACCTGCAGTATTGTCTGAAGAGTGAGATTAATGAGTGTTAATGTAGTATAGTGTGTTAGTGACCTGCAGTATTGTCTGAAGAGTGATATTAATGAGTATTAATGAAGTGTAGTGTGTTAGTGACCTGCAGTATTGTCTGAAGAGTGATATTAATGAGTATTAATGTAGTGTAGTGTGTTAGTGACCTGCAGTATTGTCTGAAGAGTGAGATTAATGAGTGTTAATGTAGTGTAGTGTGTCAGTGACCTGCAGTATTGTCTGAAGAGTGAGATTAATGAGTATTAATGTAGTATAGTGTGTCAGTGACCTGCAGTATTGTCTGAAGAGTGAGATTAATGAGTATTAATGTAGTGTAGTGTGTCAGTGACCTGCAGTATTGTCTGAAGAGTGAGATTAATGAGTATTAATGTAGTATAGTGTGTTAGTGACCTGCAGTATTGTCTGAAGAGTGAGATTAATGAGTATTAATGTAGTATAGTGTGTTAGTGACCTGCAGTATTGTCTGAAGAGTGATATTAATGAGTATTAATGAAGTGTAGTGTGTTAGTGACCTGCAGTATTGTCTGAAGAGTGAGATTAATGAGTATTAATGTAGTGTAGTGCGTTAGTGACCTGCAGTATTGTCTGAAGAGTGAGATTAATGAGTATTAATGTAGTATAGTGTGTTAGTGACCTGCAGTATTGTCTGAAGAGTGAGATTAATGAGTATTAATGTAGTGTAGTGTGTTAGTGACCTGCAGTATTGTCTGAAGAGTGATATTAATGAGTATTAATGAAGTGTAGTGTGTTAGTGACCTGCAGTATTGTCTGAAGAGTGAGATTAATGAGTGTTAATGTAGTGTAGTGTGTTAGTGACCTGCAGTATTGTCTGAAGAGTGAGATTAATGAGTATTAATGTAGTATAGTGTGTTAGTGACCTGCAGTATTGTCTGAAGAGTGAGATTAATGAGTATTAATGTAGTATAGTGTGTCAGTGACCTGCAGTATTGTCTGAAGAGTGAGATTAATGAGTATTAATGTAGTGTAGTGTGTTAGTGACCTGCAGTATTGTCTGAAGAGTGATATTAATGAGTATTAATGTAGTGTAGTGTGTTAGTGACCTGCAGTATTGTCTGAAGAGTGAGATTAATGAGTATTAATGTAGTATAGTGTGTTAGTGACCTGCAGTATTGTCTGAAGAGTGAGATTAATGAGTGTTAATGTAGTGTAGTGTGTTAGTGACCTGCAGTATTGTCTGAAGAGTGAGATTAATGAGTATTAATGTAGTGTAGTGTGTTAGTGACCTGCAGTATTGTCTGAAGAGTGATATTAATGAGTATTAATGAAGTGTAGTGTGTTAGTGACCTGCAGTATTGTCTGAAGAGTGAGATTAATGAGTATTAATGTAGTATAGTGTGTTAGTGACCTGCAGTATTGTCTGAAGAGTGAGATTAATGAGTGTTAATGTAGTGTAGTGTGTTAGTGACCTGCAGTATTGTCTGAAGAGTGAGATTAATGAGTATTAATGAAGTGTAGTGTGTTAGTGACCTGCAGTATTGTCTGAAGAGTGAGATTAATGAGTATTAATGTAGTGTAGTGTGTCAGTGACCTGCGGTATTGTCTGAAGAGTGAGATTAATGAGTATTAATGTAGTGTAGTGTGTCAGTGACCTGCAGTATTGTCTGAAGAGTGAGATTAATGAGTATTAATGTAGTGTAGTGTGTCAGTGACCTGCGGTATTGTCTGAAGAGTGAGATTAATGAGTATTAATGTAGTGTAGTGTGTCAGTGACCTGCAGTATTGTCTGAAGAGTGAGATTAATGAGTGTTAATGAAGTGTAGTGTGTCAGTGACCTGCAGTATTGTCTGAAGAGTGAGATTAATGAGTATTAATGAAGTGTAGTGTGTCAGTGACCTGCAGTATTGTCTGAAGAGTGAGATTAATGAGTGTTAATGTAGTGTAGTGTGTTAGTGACCTGCAGTATTGTCTGAAGAGTGAGATTAATGAGTATTAATGTAGTGTAGTGTGTCAGTGACCTGCAGTATTGTCTGAAGAGTGAGATTAATGAGTATTAATGTAGTGTAGTGTGTTAGTAACCTGCAGTATTGTCTGAAGAGTGAGATTAATGAGTATTAATGTAGTATAGTGTGTTAGTGACCTGCAGTATTGTCTGAAGAGTGAGATTCATGAGTATTAATGTAGTATAGTGTGTTAGTGACCTGCGGTATTGTCTGAAGAGTGAGATTCATGAGTATTAATGTAGTGTAGTGTGTTAGTGACCTGCGGTATTGTCTGAAGAGTGAGATTAATGAGTATTAATGTAGTGTAGTGTGTTAGTGACCTGCAGTATTGTCTGAAGAGTGAGATTAATGAGTATTAATGTAGTGTAGTGTGTTAGTGACCTGCAGTATTGTCTGAAGAGTGAGATTAATGAGTATTAATGTAGTGTAGTGTGTTAGTGACCTGCAGTATTGTCTGAAGAGTGAGATTAATGAGTATTAATGTAGTGTAGTGTGTCAGTGACCTGCAGTATTGTCTGAAGAGTGAGATTAATGAGTATTAATGAAGTGTAGTGTGTTAGTGACCTGCAGTATTGTCTGAAGAGTGAGATTAATGAGTATTAATGTAGTGTAGTGTGTCAGTGACCTGCAGTATTGTCTGAAGAGTGAGATTAATGAGTATTAATGTAGTGTAGTGTGTTAGTGACCTGCAGTATTGTCTGAAGAGTGAGATTAATGAGTATTAATGAAGTGTAGTGTGTTAGTGACCTGCAGTATTGTCTGAAGAGTGAGATTAATGAGTATTAATGTAGTGTAGTGTGTTAGTGACCTGCAGTATTGTCTGAAGAGTGAGATTAATGAGTATTAATGTAGTATAGTGTGTTAGTAACCTGCAGTATTGTCTGAAGAGTGAGATTAATGAGTATTAATGTAGTGTAGTGTGTTAGTGACCTGCAGTATTGTCTGAAGAGTGAGATTAATGAGTATTAATGTAGTGTAGTGTGTCAGTGACCTGCAGTATTGTCTGAAGAGTGAGATTAATGAGTATTAATGTAGTGTAGTGTGTCAGTGACCTGCAGTATTGTCTGAAGAGTGAGATTAATGAGTATTAATGTAGTGTAGTGTGTTAGTGACCTGCAGTATTGTCTGAAGAGTGAGATTAATGAGTATTAATGTAGTGTAGTGTGTCAGTGACCTGCAGTATTGTCTGAAGAGTGAGATTAATGAGTATTAATGTAGTGTAGTGTGTTAGTGACCTGCAGTATTGTCTGAAGAGTGATATTAATGAGTATTAATGTAGTGTAGTGTGTTAGTGACCTGCAGTATTGTCTGAAGAGTGATATTAATGAGTATTAATGAAGTGTAGTGTGTTAGTGACCTGCAGTATTGTCTGAAGAGTGAGATTAATGAGTATTAATGTAGTGTAGTGTGTTAGTGACCTGCAGTATTGTCTGAAGAGTGAGATTAATGAGTATTAATGTAGTGTAGTGTGTCAGTGACCTGCAGTATTGTCTGAAGAGTGAGATTAATGAGTATTAATGTAGTGTAGTGTGTCAGTGACCTGCAGTATTGTCTGAAGAGTGAGATTAATGAGTATTAATGTAGTGTAGTGTGTTAGTGACCTGCAGTATTGTCTGAAGAGTGATATTAATGAGTATTAATGAAGTGTAGTGTGTTAGTGACCTGCAGTATTGTCTGAAGAGTGAGATTAATGAGTATTAATGTAGTGTAGTGTGTTAGTGACCTGCAGTATTGTCTGAAGAGTGAGATTAATGAGTATTAATGTAGTGTAGTGTGTTAGTGACCTGCAGTATTGTCTGAAGAGTGATATTAATGAGTATTAATGAAGTGTAGTGTGTTAGTGACCTGCAGTATTGTCTGAAGAGTGAGATTAATGAGTATTAATGTAGTGTAGTGTGTTAGTGACCTGCAGTATTGTCTGAAGAGTGAGATTAATGAGTATTAATGTAGTGTAGTGTGTTAGTGACCTGCAGTATTGTCTGAAGAGTGATATTAATGAGTATTAATGAAGTGTAGTGTGTTAGTGACCTGCAGTATTGTCTGAAGAGTGAGATTAATGAGTATTAATGAAGTGTAGTGTGTCAGTGACCTGCAGTATTGTCTGAAGAGTGAGATTAATGAGTATTAATGAAGTGTAGTGTGTTAGTGACCTGCAGTATTGTCTGAAGAGTGAGATTAATGAGTATTAATGTAGTGTAGTGTGTTAGTGACCTGCAGTATTGTCTGAAGAGTGAGATTAATGAGTATTAATGTAGTGTAGTGTGTTAGTGACCTGCAGTATTGTCTGAAGAGTGATATTAATGAGTATTAATGAAGTGTAGTGTGTTAGTGACCTGCAGTATTGTCTGAAGAGTGAGATTAATGAGTATTAATGTAGTGTAGTGTGTTAGTGACCTGCAGTATTGTCTGAAGAGTGAGATTAATGAGTATTAATGTAGTGTAGTGTGTTAGTGACCTGCAGTATTGTCTGAAGAGTGATATTAATGAGTATTAATGAAGTGTAGTGTGTTAGTGACCTGCAGTATTGTCTGAAGAGTGAGATTAATGAGTATTAATGTAGTGTAGTGTGTTAGTGACCTGCAGTATTGTCTGAAGAGTGAGATTAATGAGTATTAATGTAGTGTAGTGTGTTAGTGACCTGCAGTATTGTCTGAAGAGTGAGATTAATGAGTATTAATGTAGTGTAGTGTGTTAGTGACCTGCAGTATTGTCTGAAGAGTGAGATTAATGAGTGTTAATGTAGTATAGTGTGTTAGTGACCTGCAGTATTGTCTGAAGAGTGAGATTAATGAGTGTTAATGAAGTGTAGTGTGTTAGTGACCTGCAGTATTGTCTGAAGAGTGAGATTAATGAGTATTAATGTAGTGTAGTGTGTTAGTGACCTGCAGTATTGTCTGAAGAGTGATATTAATGAGTATTAATGAAGTGTAGTGTGTTAGTGACCTGCAGTATTGTCTGAAGAGTGAGATTAATGAGTATTAATGTAGTGTAGTGTGTTAGTGACCTGCAGTATTGTCTGAAGAGTGAGATTAATGAGTATTAATGTAGTGTAGTGTGTCAGTGACCTGCAGTATTGTCTGAAGAGTGATATTAATGAGTATTAATGTAGTGTAGTGTGTCAGTGACCTGCAGTATTGTCTGAAGAGTGATATTAATGAGTATTAATGTAGTATAGTGTGTTAGTGACCTGCAGTATTGTCTGAAGAGTGAGATTAATGAGTATTAATGTAGTGTAGTGTGTTAGTGACCTGCAGTATTGTCTGAAGAGTGAGATTAATGAGTATTAATGTAGTGTAGTGTGTTAGTGACCTGCAGTATTGTCTGAAGAGTGAGATTAATGAGTATTAATGTAGTGTAGTGTGTCAGTGACCTGCAGTATTGTCTGAAGAGTGAGATTAATGAGTATTAATGTAGTGTAGTGTGTCAGTGACCTGCAGTATTGTCTGAAGAGTGAGATTAATGAGTATTAATGTAGTGTAGTGTGTTAGTGACCTGCAGTATTGTCTGAAGAGTGAGATTAATGAGTATTAATGTAGTGTAGTGTGTTAGTGACCTGCAGTATTGTCTGAAGAGTGAGATTAATGAGTATTAATGTAGTGTAGTGTGTCAGTGACCTGCAGTATTGTCTGAAGAGTGAGATTAATGAGTATTAATGTAGTGTAGTGTGTCAGTGACCTGCAGTATTGTCTGAAGAGTGAGATTAATGAGTATTAATGTAGTGTAGTGTGTCAGTGACCTGCAGTATTGTCTGAAGAGTGAGATTAATGAGTATTAATGTAGTGTAGTGTGTCAGTGACCTGCAGTATTGTCTGAAGAGTGAGATTAATGAGTATTAATGTAGTGTAGTGTGTTAGTGACCTGCAGTATTGTCTGAAGAGTGAGAATAATGAGTATTAATGTAGTGTAGTGTGTCAGTGACCTGCAGTATTGTCTGAAGAGTGAGATTAATGAGTATTAATGAAGTGTAGTGTGTCAGTGACCTGCAGTATTGTCTGAAGAGTGAGATTAATGAGTATTAATGTAGTGTAGTGTGTTAGTGACCTGCAGTATTGTCTGAAG
>CM040805.1:37821620-37824120 GCA_022829025.1 Squalius cephalus
GAGGCTGAGAGGAACAGCATTACTACAGCAGAGCGCTCACAGGACAGACAGAGTCACTACAGCAGAGCGCTTCACAGCGGCTCCACCAGGACAGACAGAGTCACTACAGCAGAGCGCTCACAGCGGCTCCACCAGGACAGACAGAGTCACTACAGCAGAGCGCTCACAGCGGCTCCACCAGGACAGACAGAGTCACGCACTCGCCCTCATGTTCCAAACCCGTAAGACTGTCCTCCATCTTCTGAACACAAATGAAGATCTTTTTGATGAAATAGGTTTTAACCACTTGGTGGAACTGGCAGACGGTCTCTTAGGCATCATGCACTGCGGTAGATAAAGCCCTCTCGAGGATAAATACACAGCTATAATGCACGTAGGTGATTTAGAATTAACATTTAATGTCGATAAACAAAGCTTACGTACTGTTAAAACGCATCGTCGTATTGATATCTTTGTAAGACTGCCGACTCTATAGAACAGTGGCAAGGAGAACTAACTTTACCGCGCTCGGAGAGCCCTCTAGTGGTCGGGTCAGGCCGTTGTGTTGTGGCTTGATTTTGTTGTGTTGCATCTTGATTTTGTTGCGTTGCGGCTTGATTTTGTTGCGTTGCGGCTTGATTTTGTTGCGTTGCGGCTTGATTTTGTTGTGTTGCATCTTGATTTTGTTGTGTTGCATCTTGATTTTGTTGTGTTGCATCTTGATTTTGTTGCGTTGCGGCTTGATTTTGTTGCGTTGCGGCTTGATTTTGTTGTGTTGCATCTTGATTTCGTTGTGTTGCGGCTTGATTTCGTTGTTTTGTAGATTGATTTCATTGTGTTGTGGCTTGATTTTGTTGTGTTGCATCTTGATTTTGTTGCGTTGCGGCTTGATTTTGTTGTGTTGCATCTTGATTTTGTTGTGTTGCATCTTGATTTTGTTGTGTTGCATCTTGATTTCGTTGTGTTGCGGCTTGATTTCGTTGTGTTGTGGCTTGATTTCGTTGTGTTGCATCTTGATTTTGTTGCGTTGCGGCTTGATTTCGTTGTGTTGCATCTTGGTTTTGTTGTGTTGAATCTTGATTTCGTTGTGTTGTGGCTTGATTTTGTTGTGTTGCATCTTGGTTTTGTTGTGTTGCATCTTGATTTTGTTGTGTTGCATCTTGATTTCGTTGTGTTGCATCTTGATTTCATTGTGTTGTGGCTTGATTTTGTTGTGTTGCATCTTGGTTTTGTTGTGTTGCATCTTGATTTTGTTGTGTTGCATCTTGATTTCGTTGTGTTGTGGCTTGATTTTGTTGTGTTGCATCTTGATTTTGTTGTGTTGCATCTTGATTTCGTTGTGTTGTGGCTTGATTTTGTTGTGTTGCATCTTGGTTTTGTTGTGTTGCATCTTGATTTTGTTGTGTTGCATCTTGATTTCGTTGTGTTGCGGCTTGATTTCGTTGTGTTGCATCTTGATTTTGTTGTGTTGCATCTTGATTTTGTTGTGTTGCATCTTGATTTCGTTGTGTTGTGGCTTGATTTTGTTGTGTTGCATCTTGGTTTTGTTGTGTTGCATCTTGATTTTGTTGTGTTGCATCTTGATTTTGTTGTGTTGCATCTTGATTTCGTTGTGTTGTGGCTTGATTTTGTTGTGTTGCATCTTGATTTTGTTGTGTTGCATCTTGATTTTGTTGTGTTGCATCTTGATTTTGTTGTGTTGCATCTTGATTTCGTTGTGTTGTGGCTTGATTTTGTTGTGTTGCATCTTGATTTTGTTGTGTTGTGGCTTGATTTTGTTGTGTTACATCTTGATTTCGTTGTGTTGTGGCTTGATTTTGTTGTGTTGCATCTTGATTTTGTTGTGTTGCATCTTGATTTCGTTGTGTTGTGGCTTGATTTTGTTGTGTTGCATCTTGGTTTTGTTGTGTTGCATCTTGATTTTGTTGTGTTGCATCTTGATTTCATTGTGTTGTGGCTTGATTTCATTGTGTTGTGGCTTGATTTTGTTGTGTTGCGTCTTGGTTTTGTTGTGTTGCATCTTGGTTTTGTTGTGTTGCATCTTGATTTTGTTGTGTTGCATCTTGATTTTGTTGTGTTGCATCTTGATTTTGTTGTGTTGCATCTTGATTTCATTGTGTTGTGGCTTGATTTCATTGTGTTGTGGCTTGATTTTGTTGTGTTGCGTCTTGATTTTGTTGTGTTGCATCTTGATTTTGTTGTGTTGCATCTTGATTTCATTGTGTTGCATCTTGATTTCATTGTGTTGTGGCTTGATTTCATTGTGTTGTGGCTTGATTTTGTTGTGTTGCGTCTTGGTTTTGTTGTGTTGCATCTTGGTTTTGTTGTGTTGCATCTTGATTTTGTTGTGTTGCATCTTGATTTCATTGTGTTGTGGCTTGATTTCATTGTGTTGTGCCTTGATTTTGTTGTGTTGCATCTTGGTTTTGTTGTGTTGCATCTTGATTTTGTTGTGTTGCATCTTGATTTCGTTGTGTTGTGGCTTAATTTTGTTGTGTTGCATCTTGGTTTTGTTGTGTTG
>CM040805.1:37829120-37851620 GCA_022829025.1 Squalius cephalus
CGGTTAAATGTGTGAGTGTGTGTGAGAGTGAGTGATTGTGTGTGAGTGTGTGTGTGTGTGTGTGTGTGTGTGTGTGTGTGAGAGAGTGTGTGTGTGTTCACCTGCTCAGTGGTGTTTATCCTCAGAGTGAAATTCGCCACCACTGGACCAAACAGATGAACATCATTCTGAAATACAGTCAATATTGATCAACGAAACCTCAGATTCATCACATTTACCACAAACACAGCAGACAGTGAGACAGCAGACAGTGAGACAGCAGACAGCGAGACAGCAGACAGTGAGACAGCAGACAGCGAGACAGCAGACAGTGAGACAGCAGACAGTGAGACAGCAGACAGCAGACAGTGAGACAGCAGACAGTGAGACAGCAGACAGCAGACAGTGAGACAGCAGACAGCAGACAGTGAGACAGCAGACAGCAGACAGTGAGACAGCAGACAGCGAGACAGCAGACAGTGAGACAGCAGACAGCAGACAGTGAGACAGCAGACAGCGAGACAGCAGACAGTGAGACAGCAGACAGTGAGACAGCAGACAGCAGACAGTGAGACAGCAGACAGTGAGACAGCAGACAGCAGACAGTGAGACAGCAGACAGTGAGACAGCGAGACAGCAGACAGTGAGACAGCAGACAGTGAGACAGCAGACAGCAGACAGTGAGACAGCAGACAGTGAGACAGCAGACAGCAGACAGCAGACAGTGAGACAGCAGACAGTGAGACAGCAGACAGTGAGACAGCAGACAGTGAGACAGTGAGACAGCAGACAGTGAGACAGCAGACAGTGAGACAGTGAGACAGCAGACAGCAGACAGTGAGACAGTGAGACAGCAGACAGTGAGACAGTGAGACAGCAGACAGCAGACAGTGAGACAGCAGACAGTGAGACAGCAGACAGTGAGACAGCAGACAGTGAGACAGCAGACAGCAGACAGTGAGACAGCAGTCAGTGAGACAGCAGACAGCAGACAGTGAGACAGCAGACAGTGAGACAGCAGACAGTGAGACAGCAGACAGTGAGACAGCAAGACAGCAGACAGTGAGACAGCAGTCAGTGAGACAGCAGACAGTGAGACAGCAGACAGTGAGACAGCAGACAGTGAGACAGTGAGACAGCAGACAGCAGACAGTGAGACAGCAGACAGCAGACAGTGAGACAGCAGACAGCAGACAGTGAGACAGCAGACAGTGAGACAGCAGTCAGTGAGACAGCAGACAGTGAGACAGCAGACAGTGAGACAGTGAGACAGCAGACAGCAGACAGTGAGACAGCAGACAGTGAGACAGCAAGACAGCAGACAGTGAGACAGCAGTCAGTGAGACAGCAGACAGTGAGACAGCAGACAGTGAGACAGCAGACAGCAGACAGTGAGACAGCAGACAGTGAGACAGCAGACAGTGAGACAGCAGACAGCAGACAGTGAGACAGCAGACAGTGAGACAGCAGACAGGAGACAGTGAGACAGCAGACAGTGAGACAGCAAACAGTGAGACAGCAAGACAGCAGACAGTGAGACAGCAGACAGTGAGACAGCAGACAGTGAGACAGCAGTCAGTGAGACAGCAGACAGTGAGAGAGCAGACAGCAGACAGTGAGACAGCAGACAGTGAGACAGCAGACAGTGAGACAGCAGACAGTGAGACAGCAGACAGTGAGACAGCAAGACAGCAGACAGTGAGACAGCAGTCAGTGAGACAGCAGACAGTGAGACAGCAGACAGTGAGACAGCAGACAGTGAGACAGCAGACAGCAGACAGTGAGACAGCAGACAGTGAGACAGCAGACAGCAGACAGTGAGACAGCAGACAGTGAGACAGCAGACAGTGAGACAGCAGACAGTGAGACAGTGAGACAGCAGACAGTGAGACAGCAGACAGCAGACAGTGAGACAGCAGACAGTGAGACAGTGAGACAGCAGACAGTGAGACAGCAGACAGTGAGACAGTGAGACAGCAGACAGTGAGACAGCAGACAGTGAGACAGCAGACAGTGTGACAGCGAGACAGCAGACAGCGAGACAGCAACAGCGAGACAGCAGACAGCAGACAGTGAGACAGCAGACAGTGAGACAGCAGACAGCAGACAGTGAGACAGCAGACAGTGAGACAGCAGACAGCAGACAGTGAGACAGCAGACAGTGAGACAGTGAGACAGCAGACAGTGAGACAGCAGACAGTGAGACAGCAGACAGTGAGACAGCAGACAGCAGACAGTGAAACAGCAGACAGTGAGACAGCAGACAGTGAGACAGCAGACAGCAGACAGTGAGACAGCAGACAGTGAGACAGCAGACAGCAGACAGTGAGACAGCAGACAGTGAGACAGCAGACAGCAGACAGTGAGACAGCAGACAGTGAGACAGTGAGACAGCAGACAGTGAGACAGCAGACAGTGAGACAGCAGACAGCAGACAGTGAGACAGCAGACAGTGAGACAGCAGACAGCAGACAGTGAGACAGCAGACAGTGAGACAGCGAGACAGCAGACAGCGAGACAGCAGACAGCAGACAGTAGACAGTGAGACAGCAGACAGTGAGACAGCAGACAGTGAGACAGCAGACAGCAGACAGTGAGACAGCAGACAGTGAGACAGTGAGACAGCAGACAGCAGACAGTGAGACAGCAGACAGTGAGACAGCAGACAGTGAGACAGCAGACAGCAGACAGTGAGACATCAGACAGTGAGACAGCAGACAGTCAGACAGCAGACAGTGAGACAGCAGACAGTGAGACAGCAGACAGTAAGACAGTGAGACAGCAGACAGTGAGACAGCAGACAGCAGACAGTGAGACAGCAGACAGTGAGACAGCAGACAGTGAGACAGCAACAGCAGACAGTGAGACAGCAGACAGTGAGACAGCAGACAGCAGACAGTGAGACAGCAGACAGTGAGACAGCAGACAGTGAGACAGCAGACAGCAGACAGTGAGACAGCAGACAGCAGACAGTGAGACAGCAGACAGTGAGTCAGCAGACAGTGAGACAGCAGACAATGAGACAGCAACAGCAGACAGTGAGACAGCAGACAGTGAGACAGCAGACAGCAGACAGTGAGACAGCAGACAGTGAGACAGCAGACAGTGAGACAGCAGACAGCAGACAGTGAGACAGCAGACAGCAGACAGTGAGACAGCACACAGTGAGACAGCAGACAGTGAGACAGCAGACAGTGAGACAGCAGACAGCAGACAGTGAGACAGCAGACAGTGAGACAGCAGACAGAGAGACAGCAGACAGAGAGACAGCAGACAGCAGACAGTGAGACAGCAGACAGTGAGACAGTGAGACAGCAGACAGTGAGACAGCAGACAGCAAAACAGCAGACAGCAGACAGTGAAACAGCAGACAGTGAGACAGCAGACAGTGAGACAGCAGACAGTGAGACAGCAGACAGCAGACAGTGAGACAGCAGACAGTGAGACAGCAGACAGCAGACAGTGAGACAGCAGACAGTGAGACAGCAGACAGCAGACAGTGAGACAGCAGACAGTGAGACAGCAGACAGCAGACAGTGAGACAGCAGACAGTGAGACAGTGAGACAGCAGACAGTGAGACAGCAGACAGTGAGACAGCAGACAGCAGACAGCGAGACAGCAGACAGCGAGACAGAGACAGCAGACAGCGAGACAGCAGACAGCAGACAGTGAGACAGCAGACAGTGAGACAGCAGACAGTGAGACAGCAGACAGCAGACAGTGAGACAGTGAGACAGCAGACAGCAGACAGTGAGACAGCAGACAGTGAGACAGCAGACAGTGAGACAGCAGACAGCAGACAGTGAGACAGCAGACAGTGAGACAGCAGTCAGACAGCAGACAGTGAGACAGCAGACAGTGAGACAGCAGACAGTGAGACAGCAGACAGTGAGACAGCAGACAGCAGACAGTGAGACAGCAGACAGTGAGACAGCAACAGCAGACAGTGAGACAGCAGACAGTGAGACAGCAGACAGCAGACAGTGAGACAGCAGACAGTGAGACAGCAGACAGTGAGACAGCAGACAGCAGACAGTGAGACAGCAGACAGTGAGACAGCAGACAGCAGACAGTGAGACAGCAGACAGTGAGACAGCAGACAGTGAGACAGCAGACAGCAGACAGTGAGACAGCAGACAGTGAGACAGTGAGACAGCAGACAGTGAGACAGCAGACAGCAGACAGTGAGACAGCAGACAGCAAGACAGCAGACAGTGAGACAGCAGACAGCAGACAGTGAGACAGCAGACAGTGAGACAGCAAGACAGCAGACAGTGAGACAGCAGACAGTGAAACAGCAGAGAGCAGACAGTGAGACAGCAGACAGCAGACAGTGAGACAGCAGACAGGAGACAGTGAGACAGCAGACAGTGAGACAGCAGACAGTGAGACAGTGAGACAGCAGACAGTGAGACAGCAGACAGCAGACAGTGAGACAGCAGACAGTGAGACAGCAGACAGCAGACAGTGAGACAGCAGACAGCAGACAGTGAGACAGTGAGACAGCAGACAGTGAGACAGCAGACAGCAGACAGGAGACAGTGAGACAGCAGACAGTGAGACAGTGAGACAGCAGACAGTGAGACAGCAGACAGTGAGACAGCAGACAGCAGACAGTGAGACAGCAGACAGTGAGACAGCAGACAGTGAGACAGCAAGACAGCAGACAGTGAGACAGCAGACAGTGAAACAGCAGAGAGCAGACAGTGAGACAGCAGACAGCAGACAGTGAGACAGCAAGACAGCAGACAGTGAGACAGCAGACAGTGAGACAGCAGACAGTGAGACAGCAGACAGTGAGACAGCAGACAGTGAGACAGCAGACAGTGAGACAGTGAGACAGCAGACAGTGAGACAGCAGACAGCAGACAGCAGACAGTGAGACAGCAGACAGTGAGACAGCAGACAGCAGACAGTGAGACAGCAGACAGCAGACAGTGAGACAGTGAGACAGCAGACAGTGAGACAGTGAGACAGCAGACAGTGAGACAGCAGACAGCAGACAGGAGACAGGAGACAGTGAGACAGTGAGACAGCAGACAGTGAGACAGCAGACAGTGAGACAGCAGACAGCAGACAGTGAGACAGCAGACAGCAGACAGTGAGACAGCAGACAGCAGACAGTGAGACAGCAGACAGTGAGACAGCAGACAGCAGACAGCAGACAGTGAGACAGCAGACAGTGAGACAGTGAGACAGCAGACAGCAGACAGTGAGACAGTGAGACAGCAGACAGTGAGACAGCAGACAGTGAGACAGCAGACAGCAGACAGTGAGACAGCAGACAGTGAGACAGTGAGACAGCAGACAGTGAGACAGCAGACAGTGAGACAGTGAGACAGCAGACAGTGAGACAGCAGACAGTGAGACACCAGACAGTGAGACAGCAGACAGTGAGACAGGAGAAGAGAGAGAGACAGACGGGTGTAGATACCTGAGTGGCATTGGAGAAGGTCAGAAACGCTGGTAATGTCAAAACCTGTTTTCTGTTTCCTTTCACACTCATCCTGTACAAAACCACAAACTGAGAGCCAGCTACACACACACACACACACACACACACACACACACACACACACACACACAGAGTGAGAACAGTGAGTATGAGTTATATAGTCTGTGAGTTATATAGTCTGTGTGTGTGTGTGTGTGTGTGTGTGTGTGTGTGTGTGTGTGTGTGTGTGAGTGAGTGTGTACCGGGCAGTGTGTCTGTGCTGAAGGTCTGGTATCCTCTCTCCTGAACGCTCCCGTTGGTCTGCAGGAGCGTCACATCAGACACTGAGTCACGGATGCAGAGCTGCGAGAGGTCGTGACCTTCCTCTGGGTTCCTGACTAGCAGTGTCACTCGCAGCTCAACACCACTGTCCACCTGTGACACACGACTGGCAATATTACACACACACACACACACACACACACACACACACACACACACACACACACACACACTCATACTCACACACACACACACTCATACTCGCACTCACACACAGACACTCACTCACACACTCATACTCGCACTCACACACAGACACTCACTCACACACTCACTCACACACTCACTCACACACTCACTCACACACTCATACTCGCACTCACACACAGACACTCACTCACACACTCACTCACACACTCACTCACACACTCACTCACACACTCACACTCATATTCGCACTCATACTCACACTCGCACTCTCATACTCAGTCATACACTCACACACTCATACTCGCACTCACACACAGACACTCACTCACACACTCACTCACACACTCATATTCGCACTCATACTCGCACTCACACACAGACACTCACTCACACACTCATACTCGCACTCACACACAGACAATCACTCACACACTCACTCACACACTCACTCACACACTCACTCACACACTCATACTCGCACTCACACACAGACACTCACTCACACACTCACTCACACACTCACTCACACACTCACTCACACACTCACTCACACACTCACTCACACACACACTCACTCACACACTCATATTCGCACTCATACTCACACTCGCACTCTCATACTCACAGTCATACACTCACACACTCATACTCGCACTCACACACAGACACTCACTCACACACTCACTCACACACTCATATTCGCACTCATACTCGCACTCACACACTCACTCACTCACTCACACACTCACTCACTCACACACTCACTCACACACTCACTCACACTCACACACAGACACTCACTCACTCACACACTCACTCACACTCGCACTCACACACAGACACTCACTCACTCACACTCAGACACTCACTCACACACTCATACTCACACAGACACACACACTCATACACTCACACACTCATACTCACACTCACACACACCACTCACTCACTCATACTCGCACTCACACACTCATATAAACACTTACACACTCATACTCACACACTCATACTCGCACTTATACTCTCATACTCACACTCACACACAGACACTCACTCACACTCGCACTCACACTCACACTCATACACTTACACACACACACTCACTCACACACTCATATAAACACTTACACTCATACTCGCACTTACACTTCATACTGACACTCATACTCGCACACATACTCGCACTCACACACTCATACTCATACTCACACTCATACTCGCACTTACACTTCATACTCACACTCACACACTCATACTCATACTCACACTCATACTCGCACTTACACTTCATACTCACACTCACACACTCATACTCATACTCACACTCACACACTTCATACTCACACTCACACACTCATACTCATACTCACACTCACACTCATACACTCATACTCGCACTTACACTCTCATACTAGCACACTCATATAAACACTTACACACTCATACTTGCACTCATACTCGCACTCACACTCGCACTCACACACTCATATAAACACTTACACTCTCATACTCACACACTCATATAAACACTTACACACTCATACTCGCATTCATACTCGCACTCACTCACACACTCATACTCGCACTCACACTCTCATACTCACACACTCATATAAACACTTACACACTCATACTCATACTCGCACTCATACTCGCACTCACACACTCATACTCACACACTCATATAAACACGCACTCATACTCATACTCGCACACTCATATAAACATTCTCACTCATACTCGCACACTCATGCTCGCACACTCATGCTCGCACACTCATGCTCGCACACTCATGCTCGCACACTCATGCTCGCACACTCATACTCGGACACTCATACTCGGACACTCATACTCATACACTCACACATTCATACTCACACTCACACACTCATATAAACACTTACGCACACACATACTCGCACTCACTCACACACTCATACTCACACTCATACTCGCACTTACACTTCATACTCACACTCACACACTCATACTCACACACTCATACTCACACTCATACTCATACTCACACTCACTCACACACTCATACGCGCACTTACACTCTCATACTCACACACTCATATAAACACTCACACACTCATACTCGCACTTACACTCTCATACTCGCACACTCATATAAACACTCACACACTCATACTCGCACTTACACTCTCATACTCGCACACTCATATAAACACTTACACACTCATACTTGCACTCATACTCGCACTCGCACTCGCACTCACACACTCATATAAACACTCACACACTCATACTCGCACTTACACTCTCATACTCGCACACTCATATAAACACTCACACACTCATACTTGCACTCATACTCGCACTCGCACTCGCACTCACACTCACTCACACTCGCACTCACACACTCATATAAACACTTACACACTCATACTCGCACTTACACTCTCATACTCACACACTCATATAAACACTTACACACTCATACTCGCATTCATACTCGCACTCACTCACACACTCATACTCGCACTCACACACTCATACTCACACACTCATATAAACACTTACACACTCATACTCATACTCGCACTCATACTCGCACTCACACACTCATACTCACACACTCATATAAACACTTACACACTCATACTCATACTCGCACTCATAACACTTACACACTCATACTCGCACTTACACTCTCATACTCACACACTCATATAAACACTTACACACTCATACTCGCACTTACACTCTCATACTCACACACTCATATAAACACTTACACACTCATACTCGCATTCATACTCGCACTCACTCACACACTCATACTCGCACTCACACACTCATATAAACACTTACACACTCATACTCGCACTTACACTCTCATACTCACACACTCATATAAACACTTACACACTCATACTCGCATTCATACTCGCACTCACTCACACACTCATACTCGCACTCACACTCTCATACTCACACACTCATATAAACACTTACACACTCATACTCATACTCGCACTCATACTCGCACTCACACACTCATACTCACACACTCATATAAACACTTACACACTCATACTCATACTCGCACTCATAACACTTACACACTCATACTCGCACTTACACTCTCATACTCACACACTCATATAAACACTTACACACTCATACTCGCACTTACACTCTCATACTCACACACTCATATAAACACTTACACACTCATACTCGCATTCATACTCGCACTCACTCACACACTCATACTCGCACTCACACACTCATATAAACACTTACACACTCATACTCATACTCGCACTCACACACTCATACTCGCACACTCATATAAACATTCACACTCATACTCACACACTCATACTCGCACACTCATGCTCGCACACTCATGCTCGCACACTCATCCTCGCACACTCATGCTCGCACACTCATCCTCGCACACTCATCCTCGCACACTCATACTCGCACACTCATCCTCGCACACTCATACTCGCACACTCATCCTCGCACACTCATGCTCGGACACTCATACTCGCACACTCATACTCGCACACTCATACTCGCACACAATGTTATTTAATCACCTCTATCTTAATTTTTTTATAGTGCAATCAATAAATTAATTGTACATTTTGAAAACACGTTTCCATTCTATTCGTTTTTTTTCCCCATAAATCAGGGTTTATACTAGTTTAAAATTAGGGTTAGGGTTGCCAAAAACTTTCTCCGCGTGCGCTGAAGGCTCACTCCAGCCAAAGTCCCAAAGTTAGCCCTGCTTATACTCACTCATATACACAGACACACACACACACACACAGACACACACACACACTCTCTCTCTCTCTCTCTCACACACACACACACACACACACACACAGAAACGCACCTGAGCGCACTTCAGGAACGAGACTCCGAACGCTGAAAGCTTTGTTGCGCTCTGAATGTAAACAAACATCAAACTGATTAGAATAAATGGGAACACAACACACAACATTCTTCAAAATATCATTAAAAGAACTGACTCATAAAGTAATGTGTTTGTGAATCGGACTAGATGAGGACATGACACTGTAACAGAAAATCATCTGTTTCCAGCCAGTTTCCATTTTTGAAAATAGAATGGTTCGGATGATTGACAGGTGTCATTTTACCCGATTTGACGTGTTTCTCTGATCCGCCCACTGACCAAATAAGGAGTGGCTCGAGATGACGTCATCCGTGTACTGCTCTGACAAGCTGATACTCCGCCTCATCTCTGAAAAACAATAAAAACAACTTCTGTTTCTACTTTTCCCCCCGGAAACAACTAACAAATGTTTAATTTGAGATTTAAAAAATAAATAAATAAATGAAAAAGAAACCTTTTTTGCGCTGGAATTTCTCCAAATCTTTCATCTTCTCTTGATGATGGTCTGATCGAACAGATGTTGATCTATGGCGCGCGCGCGCACGAGCACGCGCAGCATCTTCAGCTCGCGAGATAAACAGTAGCGCGCTCATAATCACAAACCACCCGTGCATTTCCAAACTGCGTGGGTTTAATCCATACTAGGATTTAATCACAACCCGATTCGTTAAACGCGAGCCGGTTGAATAATCTCAGCGCGACGATTAATTAACTCACTACGTTTAAAATGACTAATACGGTTTCATATCACCAATGTCCCTGCTATTTTGACTCAGTAAATAACTGCATGAGTATGTAAATATCTCATGACTGGACGAGAAGAAAAGCGCAGTTTTGTTTTTCCATTTCCGTTTAGCACACAACTTTTCCCAAACTTTGGAAGCTGCGGGAAGACCCGCCCCCTCGCATCTCTGATTGGCTTAGTGAACAGCATTCCTTAGGCAATGCAGCGCTCCCATTGGCCGCAAGCTTTGCCAGTCTAAAGTAACAGTACAGCAGCAGACAGACAGTAGAAGTTGTTGCGCCCGGTAACGGTGTTTGAGATGCGCGTTAACGGCTCGTCAGACTCGTGCTCGGGGGACGCGCTAGTTGATCTGTCGGAGCCCCGGGACCGGGACCGGGAAGTGACGTGGGCTCCGGTAACGGGCGTCGCGGTGTCCGGCGCGGGTCTGGCGCTGCTCGCGGCCGCGCTCCTCTACGCGTGTCACCGGAAGCTGCTCATCTCCGCTCCGGTGAGCCGTTTGTGCTCATGTCATATACAGTTCTGTGGGGAAGAGTTAGGAGAAAACATGCTTTTGCAAATCATGATTATGACATAAAAATCGAAATAATGACTTAAAAAGTTGAAGTTATGGCATAAAAAGTCGAAATTATGACATAAAAAGTCAATTATAACATAAAGTTGTAATTTTTGCTTTTTAAGGCAAGACACCCCAGGTGAATAGGGTCAAAACCTAATGGATATTGTCCTGATTCCACAGCTGATTAATTACATTATAAATTGCAAACATTTTTTTGATTAAAAGTTTTATGAAATGTTTTGTTTATATATGCAAATGAGGCTTTGTCTAATTAAATATGCACTCATTTGCATACATTTCCAGCACATAAATCTGAACATTGGATAAAGCCAGGTTCAAAACTATATTGTTTGATTTTGTTGACATATTAGAGTTGAAGATTTTTTACAGAAGGGATTTTAGATTTTTCTCTATAAATCAGAAATACAGAAAATGGTGTTTTATTTTTATTTATTTACTGTATGTTTAATTAATAATGATCTTTTCGTCAACTGTACTAGATCAGTCAATCACTCTGTTTCTCCCATTGGCTTGTGTTTCCTGCGGAGGAAATGAGCTCATATCACACACACTCTATCGCTCTCACTGACTCTTCTGTATATCTTCCTCTCTGTGAGGATATGAGGTGTTGATGATCTGTGTTGTGTGTCAGTGCGGAGGCCGGCGTGAGGAAGAGGAGGAGGAGGAAGAGGAGGAGGAGGAGGAGGAGGAGGAGAGCGACGGTGACCGCCGGAGCTGCGGACCGGATGATGGACCAGTGTGTGCTGCACTCACTAACACACTGCTTACACACTAACAGTTTCATTTTTTCCCATTTTGATTTCTGTGGATTATGCTAATATCATATACTCGCTGAGACGAGTGTGTGTGGAGCAGGCGCTGAGACGAGTGTGTGACGAGTGTGTGTGGAGCAGGCGCTGAGACGAGTGTGTGACGAGTGTGTGTGGAGCAGGCGCTGAGACGAGTGTGTGACGAGTGTGTGTGGAGCAGGCGCTGAGACGAGTGTGTGACGAGTGTGTGTGGAGCAGGCGCTGAGACGAGTGTGTGACGAGTGTGTGTGGAGCAGGCGCTGAGACGAGTGCGTGTGGAGCAGGCGCTGAGACGAGTGTGTGACGAGTGTGTGTGGAGCAGGCGCTGAGACGAGTGTGTGACGAGTGTGTGTGGAGCAGGCGCTGAGACGAGTGTGTGACGAGTGTGTGTGGAGCAGGCGCTGAGACGAGTGTGTGACGAGTGTGTGTGGAGCAGGCGCTGAGACGAGTGTGTGACGAGTGCGTGTGGAGCAGGCGCTGAGACGAGTGCGTGTGGAGCAGGCGCTGAGACGAGTGTGTGACGAGTGTGTGTGGAGCAGGCGCTGAGACGAGTGTGTGACGAGTGTGTGTGGAGCAGGCGCTGAGACGAGTGTGTGACGAGTGTGTGTGGAGCAGGCGCTGAGACGAGTGTGTGACGAGTGTGTGTGGAGCAGGCGCTGAGACGAGTGCGTGTGGAGCAGGCGCTGAGACGAGTGTGTGACGAGTGTGTGTGGAGCAGGCGCTGAGACGAGTGTGTGACGAGTGTGTGTGGAGCAGGCGCTGAGACGAGTGTGTGACGAGTGTGTGTGGAGCAGGCGCTGAGACGAGTGTGTGACGAGTGCGTGTGGAGCAGGCGCTGAGACGAGTGCGTGTGGAGCAGGCGCTGAGACGAGTGTGTGTGGAGCAGGCGCTGAGACGAGTGTGTGTGGAGCAGATGCTGAGACGAGTGTGTGTGGAGCAGATGCTGAGACGAGTGTGTGTGGAGCAGATGCTGAGACGAGTGTGTGTGGAGCAGGCGCTGTGACGAGTGTGTGTGGAGCAGATGCTGAGACGAGTGCGTGTGGAGCAGGCGCTGAGACGAGTGTGTGACGAGTGTGTGTGGAGCAGATGCTGAGACGAGTGTGTGACGAGTGTGTGTGGAGCAGGCGCTGAGACGAGTGTGTGTGGAGCAGGCGCTGAGACGAGTGTGTGACGAGTGTGTGTGGAGCAGGCGCTGAGACGAGTGTGTGACGAGTGTGTGTGGAGCAGGCGCTGAGACGAGTGTGTGTGGAGCAGGCGCTGTGACGAGTGCGTGTGGAGCAGATGCTGAGACGAGTGTGTGACGAGTGTGTGTGGAGCAGGCGCTGAGACGAGTGTGTGACGAGTGTGTGTGGAGCAGGCGCTGAGACGAGTGTGTGTGGAGCAGGCGCTGTGACGAGTGCGTGTGGAGCAGATGCTGAGACGAGTGTGTGACGAGTGTGTGTGGAGCAGATGCTGAGACGAGTGTGTGACGAGTGTGTGTGGAGCAGGCGCTGAGACGAGTGTGTGTGGAGCAGGCGCTGTGACGAGTGCGTGTGGAGCAGATGCTGAGACGAGTGTGTGACGAGTGTGTGTGGAGCAGGCGCTGAGACGAGTGTGTGACGAGTGTGTGTGGAGCAGGCGCTGAGACGAGTGTGTGACGAGTGTGTGTGGAGCAGGCGCTGAGACGAGTGCGTGTGGAGCAGGCGCTGAGACGAGTGTGTGTGGAGCAGATGCTGAGACGAGTGTGTGTGGAGCAGATGCTGAGACGAGTGTGTGTGGAGCAGGCGCTGTGACGAGTGTGTGTGGAGCAGGCGCTGAGACGAGTGTGTGTGGAGCAGATGCTGAGACGAGTGTGTGTGGAGCAGATGCTGAGACGAGTGTGTGTGGAGCAGGCGCTGTGACGAGTGTGTGTGGAGCAGGCGCTGTGACGAGTGTGTGTGGAGCAGATGCTGAGACGAGTGTGTGACGAGTGTGTGTGGAGCAGGCGCTGAGACGAGTGTGTGACGAGTGTGTGTGGAGCAGGCGCTGAGACGAGTGTGTGACGAGTGTGTGTGGAGCAGGCGCTGAGACGAGTGTGTGTGGAGCAGGCGCTGAGACGAGTGTGTGTGGAGCAGATGCTGAGACGAGTGTGTGTGGAGCAGATGCTGAGACGAGTGTGTGTGGAGCAGGCGCTGTGACGAGTGTGTGTGGAGCAGGCGCTGTGACGAGTGTGTGTGGAGCAGATGCTGAGACGAGTGTGTGACGAGTGTGTGTGGAGCAGGCGCTGAGACGAGTGTGTGACGAGTGTGTGTGGAGCAGGCGCTGAGACGAGTGTGTGACGAGTGTGTGTGGAGCAGGCGCTGAGACGAGTGTGTGTGGAGCAGGCGCTGAGACGAGTGTGTGTGGAGCAGATGCTGAGACGAGTGTGTGTGGAGCAGATGCTGAGACGAGTGTGTGTGGAGCAGGCGCTGTGACGAGTGTGTGTGGAGCAGATGCTGAGACGAGTGTGTGTGGAGCAGATGCTGAGACGAGTGTGTGTGGAGCAGGCGCTGTGACGAGTGTGTGTGGAGCAGATGCTGAGACGAGTGTGTGTGGAGCAGATGCTGAGACGAGTGCGTGTGGAGCAGATGCTGAGACGAGTGTGTGTGGAGCAGGCGCTGTGACGAGTGTGTGTGGAGCAGGCGCTGTGACGAGTGTGTGTGGAGCAGCTGCTGAGACGAGTGCGTGTGGAGCAGGCGCTGAGACGAGTGTGTGTGGAGCAGATGCTGAGACGAGTGTGTGTGGAGCAGGCGCTGTGACGAGTGTGTGTGGAGCAGGCGCTGTGACGAGTGTGTGTGGAGCAGGCGCTGAGACGAGTGCGTGTGGAGCAGGCGCTGAGACGAGTGTGTGTGGAGCAGATGCTGAGACGAGTGTGTGTGGAGCAGATGCTGAGACGAGTGTGTGTGGAGCAGGCGCTGTGACGAGTGTGTGTGGAGCAGGCGCTGTGACGAGTGTGTGTGGAGCAGGCGCTGTGACGAGTGTGTGTGGAGCAGGCGCTGTGACGAGTGTGTGTGGAGCAGGCGCTGTGACGAGTGCGTGTGGAGCAGGCGCTGTGACGAGTGTGTGTGGAGCAGGCGCTGAGACGAGTGTGTGTGGAGCAGGCGCTGAGACGAGTGTGTGTGGAGCAGATGCTGAGACGAGTGCGTGTGGAGCAGGCGCTGTGACGAGTGTGTGTGGAGCAGGCGCTGTGACGAGTGCGTGTGGAGCAGGCGCTGAGACGAGTGCGTGTGGAGCAGGCGCTGAGACGAGTGCGTGTGGAGCAGGCGCTGAGACGAGTGTGTGTGGAGCAGATGCTGAGACGAGTGTGTGTGGAGCAGATGCTGAGACGAGTGCGTGTGGAGCAGATGCTGAGACGAGTGCGTGTGGAGCAGATGCTGAGACGAGTGCGTGTGGAGCAGATGCTGAGACGAGTGCGTGTGGAGCAGATGCTGAGACGAGTGCGTGTGGAGCAGATGCTGAGACGAGTGTGTGTGGAGCAGGCGCTGAGACGAGTGTGTGTGGAGCAGGCGCTGAGACGAGTGCGTGTGGAGCAGGCGCTGAGACGAGTGCGTGTGGAGCAGGCGCTGAGACGAGTGTGTGTGGAGCAGGCGCTGAGACGAGTGTGTGTGGAGCAGATGCTGAGACGAGTGCGTGTGGAGCAGATGCTGAGACGAGTGCGTGTGGAGCAGGCGCTGAGACGAGTGTGTGTGGAGCAGGCGCTGAGACGAGTGTGTGTGGAGCAGGCGCTGAGACGAGTGTGTGACGAGTGTGTGTGGAGCAGGCGCTGAGACGAGTGTGTGACGAGTGTGTGTGGAGCAGGCGCTGAGACGAGTGTGTGACGAGTGTGTGTGGAGCAGGCGCTGAGACGAGTGCGTGACGAGTGTGTGTGGAGCAGATGCTGAGACGAGTGTGTGTGGAGCAGGCGCTGAGACGAGTGTGTGACGAGTGTGTGTGGAGCAGATGCTGAGACGAGTGTGTGTGGAGCAGGCGCTGAGACGAGTGTGTGACGAGTGTGTGTGGAGCAGGCGCTGAGACGAGTGTGTGACGAGTGTGTGTGGAGCAGGCGCTGAGACGAGTGTGTGACGAGTGTGTGTGGAGCAGGCGCTGAGACGAGTGTGTGACGAGTGTGTGTGGAGCAGGCGCTGAGACGAGTGCGTGTGGAGCAGGCGCTGAGACGAGTGTGTGTGGAGCAGGCGCTGAGACGAGTGTGTGTGGAGCAGATGCTGAGACGAGTGTGTGTGGAGCAGATGCTGAGACGAGTGTGTGTGGAGCAGGCGCTGTGACGAGTGTGTGTGGAGCAGGCGCTGTGACGAGTGTGTGTGGAGCAGATGCTGAGACGAGTGTGTGTGGAGCAGGCGCTGTGACGAGTGTGTGTGGAGCAGATGCTGAGACGAGTGTGTGTGGAGCAGATGCTGAGACGAGTGTGTGTGGAGCAGGCGCTGTGACGAGTGTGTGTGGAGCAGGCGCTGAGACGAGTGTGTGTGGAGCAGGCGCTGAGACGAGTGTGTGTGGAGCAGATGCTGAGACGAGTGTGTGTGGAGCAGATGCTGAGACGAGTGTGTGTGGAGCAGGCGCTGTGACGAGTGTGTGTGGAGCAGGCGCTGTGACGAGTGTGTGTGGAGCAGGCGCTGTGACGAGTGTGTGTGGAGCAGGCGCTGTGACGAGTGTGTGTGGAGCAGGCGCTGTGACGAGTGTGTGTGGAGCAGGCGCTGTGACGAGTGTGTGTGGAGCAGGCGCTGTGACGAGTGCGTGTGGAGCAGGCGCTGTGACGAGTGTGTGTGGAGCAGATGCTGAGACGAGTGTGTGTGGAGCAGGCGCTGTGACGAGTGTGTGTGGAGCAGGCGCTGTGACGAGTGTGTGTGGAGCAGCTGCTGAGACGAGTGCGTGTGGAGCAGGCGCTGTGACGAGTGTGTGTGGAGCAGGCGCTGTGACGAGTGTGTGTGGAGCAGGCGCTGAGACGAGTGCGTGTGGAGCAGATGCTGAGACGAGTGTGTGTGGAGCAGATGCTGAGACGAGTGCGTGTGGAGCAGGCGCTGAGACGAGTGCGTGTGGAGCAGGCGCTGAGACGAGTGTGTGTGGAGCAGGCGCTGAGACGAGTGTGTGTGGAGCAGATGCTGTGACGAGTGTGTGTGGAGCAGGCGCTGTGACGAGTGTGTGTGGAGCAGGCGCTGTGACGAGTGTGTGTGGAGCAGATGCTGAGACGAGTGTGTGTGGAGCAGATGCTGAGACGAGTGTGTGTGGAGCAGATGCTGAGACGAGTGTGTGTGGAGCAGGCGCTGAGACGAGTGTGTGTGGAGCAGGCGCTGAGACGAGTGTGTGTGGAGCAGATGCTGAGACGAGTGTGTGTGGAGCAGGCGCTGTGACGAGTGTGTGTGGAGCAGATGCTGAGACGAGTGCGTGTGGAGCAGGCGCTGAGACGAGTGTGTGTGGAGCAGGCGCTGAGACGAGTGTGTGTGGAGCAGATGCTGTGACGAGTGTGTGTGGAGCAGGCGCTGAGACGAGTGTGTGTGGAGCAGATGCTGAGACGAGTGTGTGTGGAGCAGGCGCTGTGACGAGTGCGTGTGGAGCAGGCGCTGTGACGAGTGTGTGTGGAGCAGGCGCTGTGACGAGTGCGTGTGGAGCAGGCGCTGAGACGAGTGTGTGTGGAGCAGGCGCTGTGACGAGTGCGTGTGGAGCAGGCGCTGAGACGAGTGTGTGTGGAGCAGATGCTGTGACGAGTGTGTGTGGAGCAGGCGCTGAGACGAGTGTGTGTGGAGCAGATGCTGAGACGAGTGTGTGTGGAGCAGGCGCTGTGACGAGTGCGTGTGGAGCAGGCGCTGTGACGAGTGTGTGTGGAGCAGGCGCTGTGACGAGTGTGTGTGGAGCAGGCGCTGTGACGAGTGTGTGTGGAGCAGGCGCTGTGACGAGTGTGTGTGGAGCAGGCGCTGTGACGAGTGTGTGTGGAGCAGGCGCTGTGACGAGTGCGTGTGGAGCAGGCGCTGAGACGAGTGTGTGTGGAGCAGATGCTGAGACGAGTGTGTGTGGAGCAGGCGCTGAGACGAGTGTGTGTGGAGCAGATGCTGAGACGAGTGTGTGTGGAGCAGATGCTGAGACGAGTGTGTGTGGAGCAGGCGCTGAGACGAGTGTGTGTGGAGCAGATGCTGAGACGAGTGCGTGTGGAGCAGGCGCTGAGACGAGTGTGTGTGGAGCAGGCGCTGAGACGAGTGTGTGTGGAGCAGGCGCTGAGACGAGTGTGTGTGGAGCAGATGCTGAGACGAGTGTGTGTGGAGCAGGTGCTGTGACGAGTGCGTGTGGAGCAGGCGCTGAGACGAGTGTGTGTGGAGCAGATGCTGAGACGAGTGTGTGTGGAGCAGGCGCTGAGACGAGTGTGTGTGGAGCAGATGCTGAGACGAGTGCGTGTGGAGCAGATGCTGAGACGAGTGTGTGTGGAGCAGGCGCTGAGACGAGTGTGTGTGGAGCAGATGCTGAGACGAGTGCGTGTGGAGCAGGCGCTGAGACGAGTGTGTGTGGAGCAGGCGCTGAGACGAGTGTGTGTGGAGCAGATGCTGAGACGAGTGTGTGTGGAGCAGATGCTGAGACGAGTGTGTGTGGAGCAGGCGCTGTGACGAGTGTGTGTGGAGCAGGCGCTGAGACGAGTGCGTGTGGAGCAGGCGCTGTGACGAGTGCGTGTGGAGCAGATGCTGAGACGAGTGTGTGTGGAGCAGATGCTGAGACGAGTGTGTGTGGAGCAGGCGCTGTGACGAGTGTGTGTGGAGCAGGCGCTGTGACGAGTGTGTGTGGAGCAGATGCTGAGACGAGTGCGTGTGGAGCAGGCGCTGTGACGAGTGTGTGTGGAGCAGGCGCTGTGACGAGTGTGTGTGGAGCAGATGCTGAGACGAGTGTGTGTGGAGCAGGCGCTGAGACGAGTGTGTGTGGAGCAGGCGCTGTGACGAGTGCGTGTGGAGCAGATGCTGAGACGAGTGTGTGTGGAGCAGATGCTGAGACAAGTGCGTGTGGAGCAGATGCTGAGACGAGTGTGTGTGGAGCAGATGCTGTGACGAGTGTGTGTGGAGCAGGCGCTGTGACGAGTGTGTGTGGAGCAGGCGCTGTGACGAGTGTGTGTGGAGCAGGCGCTGAGACGAGTGCGTGTGGAGCAGGCGCTGTGACGAGTGTGTGTGGAGCAGGCGCTGTGACGAGTGTGTGTGGAGCAGGCGCTGTGACGAGTGTGTGTGGAGCAGGCGCTGTGACGAGTGCGTGTGGAGCAGGCGCTGAGACGAGTGTGTGTGGAGCAGATGCTGAGACGAGTGTGTGTGGAGCAGATGCTGAGACGAGTGTGTGTGGAGCAGATGCTGAGACGAGTGTGTGTGGAGCAGGCGCTGTGACGAGTGTGTGTGGAGCAGATGCTGAGACGAGTGTGTGTGGAGCAGATGCTGAGACGAGTGCGTGTGGAGCAGGCGCTGTGACGAGTGTGTGTGGAGCAGGCGCTGAGACGAGTGCGTGTGGAGCAGATGCTGAGACGAGTGCGTGTGGAGCAGATGCTGAGACGAGTGTGTGACGAGTGTGTGTGGAGCAGGCGCTGTGACGAGTGTGTGTGGAGCAGGCGCTGAGACGAGTGCGTGTGGAGCAGATGCTGAGACGAGTGTGTGTGGAGCAGGCGCTGTGACGAGTGTGTGTGGAGCAGATGCTGAGACGAGTGTGTGTGGAGCAGGCGCTGAGACGAGTGCGTGTGGAGCAGATGCTGAGACGAGTGTGTGTGGAGCAGGCGCTGAGACGAGTGTGTGTGGAGCAGGCGCTGAGACGAGTGTGTGTGGAGCAGGCGCTGAGACGAGTGTGTGTGGAGCAGGCGCTGAGACGAGTGTGTGTGGAGCAGGCGCTGAGACGAGTGCGTGTGGAGCAGATGCTGAGACGAGTGTGTGTGGAGCAGGCGCTGAGACGAGTGTGTGTGGAGCAGGCGCTGAGACGAGTGCGTGTGGAGCAGATGCTGAGACGAGTGCGTGTGGAGCAGATGCTGAGACGAGTGCGTGTGGAGCAGATGCTGAGACGAGTGTGTGACGAGTGTGTGTGGAGCAGGCGCTGTGACGAGTGTGTGTGGAGCAGATGCTGAGACGAGTGTGTGACGAGTGTGTGTGGAGCAGGCGCTGAGACGAGTGCGTGTGGAGCAGATGCTGAGACGAGTGTGTGTGGAGCAGGCGCTGTGACGAGTGTGTGTGGAGCAGATGCTGAGACGAGTGTGTGTGGAGCAGGCGCTGAGACGAGTGCGTGTGGAGCAGATGCTGAGACGAGTGTGTGTGGAGCAGGCGCTGAGACGAGTGTGTGTGGAGCAGGCGCTGAGACGAGTGTGTGTGGAGCAGGCGCTGAGACGAGTGTGTGTGGAGCAGGCGCTGAGACGAGTGTGTGTGGAGCAGGCGCTGAGACGAGTGCGTGTGGAGCAGATGCTGAGACGAGTGTGTGTGGAGCAGGCGCTGAGACGAGTGTGTGTGGAGCAGGCGCTGAGACGAGTGCGTGTGGAGCAGATGCTGAGACGAGTGCGTGTGGAGCAGATGCTGAGACGAGTGTGTGTGGAGCAGGCGCTGAGACGAGTGCGTGTGGAGCAGATGCTGAGACGAGTGTGTGTGGAGCAGGCGCTGAGACGAGTGTGTGTGGAGCAGGCGCTGAGACGAGTGCGTGTGGAGCAGGCGCTGAGACGAGTGCGTGTGGAGCAGGCGCTGAGACGAGTGTGTGTGGAGCAGGCGCTGTGACGAGTGTGTGTGGAGCAGGCGCTGTGACGAGTGTGTGTGGAGCAGGCGCTGAGACGAGTGTGTGTGGAGCAGGCGCTGAGACGAGTGTGTGTGGAGCAGGCGCTGAGACGAGTGTGTGTGGAGCAGGCGCTGAGACGAGTGCGTGTGGAGCAGGCGCTGAGACGAGTGCGTGTGGAGCAGGCGCTGAGACGAGTGTGTGTGGAGCAGGCGCTGAGACGAGTGTGTGTGGAGCAGGCGCTGAGACGAGTGTGTGTGGAGCAGATGCTGAGACGAGTGTGTGTGGAGCAGATGCTGAGACGAGTGCGTGTGGAGCAGGCGCTGAGACGAGTGCGTGTGGAGCAGATGCTGAGACGAGTGCGTGTGGAGCAGATGCTGAGACGAGTGCGTGTGGAGCAGATGCTGAGACGAGTGTGTGTGGAGCAGATGCTGAGACGAGTGCGTGTGGAGCAGATGCTGAGACGAGTGCGTGTGGAGCAGATGCTGAGACGAGTGCGTGTGGAGCAGATGCTGAGACGAGTGTGTGTGGAGCAGGCGCTGAGACGAGTGCGTGTGGAGCAGGCGCTGAGACGAGTGTGTGTGGAGCAGATGCTGAGACGAGTGCGTGTGGAGCAGATGCTGAGACGAGTGCGTGTGGAGCAGGCGCTGAGACGAGTGCGTGTGGAGCAGATGCTGAGACGAGTGCGTGTGGAGCAGATGCTGAGACGAGTGCGTGTGGAGCAGGCGCTGAGACGAGTGCGTGTGGAGCAGGCGCTGAGACGAGTGCGTGTGGAGCAGATGCTGAGACGAGTGTGTGTGGAGCAGATGCTGAGACGAGTGTGTGTGGAGCAGGCGCTGAGACGAGTGCGTGTGGAGCAGATGCTGAGACGAGTGCGTGTGGAGCAGATGCTGAGACGAGTGCGTGTGGAGCAGATGCTGAGACGAGTGTGTGTGGAGCAGGCGCTGAGACGAGTGCGTGTGGAGCAGATGCTGAGACGAGTGTGTGTGGAGCAGATGCTGAGACGAGTGCGTGTGGAGCAGATGCTGAGACGAGTGTGTGTGGAGCAGGCGCTGAGACGAGTGTGTGTGGAGCAGGCGCTGAGACGAGTGCGTGTGGAGCAGATGCTGAGACGAGTGCGTGTGGAGCAGGCGCTGAGACGAGTGCGTGTGGAGCAGGCGCTGAGACGAGTGTGTGTGGAGCAGATGCTGAGACGAGTGTGTGTGGAGCAGATGCTGAGACGAGTGCGTGTGGAGCAGGCGCTGAGACGAGTGTGTGTGGAGCAGATGCTGAGACGAGTGCGTGTGGAGCAGATGCTGAGACGAGTGTGTGTGGAGCAGATGCTGAGACGAGTGTGTGTGGAGCAGGCGCTGTGACGAGTGTGTGTGGAGCAGATGCTGAGACGAGTGTGTGTGGAGCAGGCGCTGTGACGAGTGTGTGTGGAGCAGGCGCTGAGACGAGTGTGTGTGGAGCAGATGCTGAGACGAGTGTGTGTGGAGCAGGCGCTGTGACGAGTGTGTGTGGAGCAGGCGCTGAGACGAGTGTGTGTGGAGCAGATGCTGAGACGAGTGTGTGTGGAGCAGGCGCTGAGACGAGTGTGTGTGGAGCAGGCGCTGTGACGAGTGTGTGTGGAGCAGATGCTGAGACGAGTGTGTGTGGAGCAGATGCTGAGACGAGTGCGTGTGGAGCAGGCGCTGAGACGAGTGTGTGTGGAGCAGATGCTGAGACGAGTGTGTGTGGAGCAGATGCTGAGACGAGTGTGTGTGGAGCAGGCGCTGTGACGAGTGTGTGTGGAGCAGGCGCTGAGACGAGTGTGTGTGGAGCAGATGCTGAGACGAGTGTGTGTGGAGCAGGCGCTGTGACGAGTGTGTGTGGAGCAGATGCTGAGACGAGTGTGTGTGGAGCAGGCGCTGAGACGA
>CM040805.1:37856620-37861620 GCA_022829025.1 Squalius cephalus
CATCATATATCATCATCATACATCATCATACATCATCATATATCATCATCATACATCATACATCATCATATATCATACATCATCATCATACATCATCATACATCATACATCATCATACATCATCATATATCATCATCATACATCATCATACATCATACATCATCATCATACATCATCATACATCATACATCATCATCATACATCATACATCATCATCATACATCATCATATATCATACATCATATATCATCATCATACATCATCATCATACATCATCATACATCATACATCATCATCATACATCATCATATATCATACATCATATATCATCATCATACATCATCATCATACATCATCATACATCATACATCATCATCATACATCATATATCATCATCATACATCATCATATATCATCATCATACATCATATATCATCATCATACATCATATATCATCATCATACATCATCATACATCATCATCATACATCATCATCATCATACATCATCATCATACATCATATATCATCATCATACATCATCATATATCATCATCATACATCATACATCATCATCATCATATATCATCATCATACATCATATATCATCATCATACATTATCATATATCATACATCATCATCATACATCATCATACATCATATATCATCATCATACATCATCATATATCATCACATACATCATCATATATCATCATCATACATCATCATATATCATACATCATCATCATACATCATCATACATCATATATCATCATCATATATCATCATCATACATCATCATATATCATCATCATACATCATCATCATACATCATCATACATCATATATCATCATCATACATCATCATATATCATCATCATACATCATACATCATCATCATACATCGTCATCATCATACATCATATATCATCATCATACATCATCATATATCATCATCATACATCATCATACATCATCATCATACATCATCATATATCATCATATATCATCATCATACATCATCATATATCATACATCATCATCATACATCATCATACATCATATATCATCATCATACATCATCATATATCATCATCATACATCATCATATATCATACATCATCATCATACATCATCATACATCATATATCATCATCATACATCATATATCATCATCATACATCATCATATATCATACATCATCATCATACATCATCATACATCATATATCATCATCATACATCATCATATATCATCACATACATCATCATATATCATCATCATACATCATCATATATCATACATCATCATCATACATCATCATACATCATATATCATCATCATACATCATCATATATCATCATCATACATCATACATCATCATCATACATCGTCATCATCATACATCATATATCATCATCATACATCATCATATATCATCATCATACATCATCATACATCATCATCATACATCATCATATATCATCATATATCATCATCATACATCATCATACATCATCATCATACATCATCATATATCATCATACATCATCATACATCATCATATATCATCATATATCATCATCATACATCATCATACATCATCATATATCATCATATATCATCATCATACATCATCATACATCATCATATATCATCATATATCATCATCATACATCATCATATATCATCATCATACATCATCAAATATCATCATCATACATCATCATATATCATCATCATACATCATCATATATCATCATCATACATCATCATATATCATCATCATATATCATCATCATACATCATCATACATCATCATATATCATCATATATCATCATCATACATCATCATATATCATCATCATACATCATATATCATCATCATACATCATCATACATCATCATCATATATCATCATATATCATCATCATACATCATCATATATCATCATCATACATCATATATCATCATCATACATCGTCATCATACATCATCATCATACATCATCATACATCATCATATATCATCATCATACATCATCATACATCGTCATCATACATCATATATCATCATCATACATCATCATCATACATCATCATACATCATATATCATCATCATACATCATATATCATCATCATACATCATCATATATCATCATCATACATCATATATCATCATCATACATCATATATCATCATCATACATCATCATATATCATACATCATCATCATACATCATCATCATCATACATCATCATCATACATCATATATCATCATCATACATCATCATATATCATCATCATACATCATCATATATCATACATCATCATCATACATCATCATACATCATATATCATCATCATACATCATATATCATCATCATACATCATCATATATCATACATCATCATCATACATCATCATACATCATATATCATCATCATACATCATCATATATTATCACATACATCATCATATATCATCATCATACATCATCATATATCATACATCATCATCATACATCATCATACATCATATATCATCATCATACATCATCATATATCATCATCATACATCATATATCATCATCATACATCGTCATCATCATACATCATACATCATATATCATCATCATACATCATCATATATCATCATCATACATCATCATACATCATCATACATCATCATCATACATCATATATCATCATCATACATCATCATATATCATCATCATACATCATATATCATCATCATACATCGTCATCATCATACATCATACATCATATATCATCATCATACATCATCATATATCATCATCATACATCATCATACATCATCATACATCATCATCATACATCATATATCATCATCATACATCATCATATATCATCATCATACATCATCATATATCATCATCATACATCATCATACATCATCATCATACATCATATATCATCATCATACATCATCATACATCATCATCATACATCATATATCATCATCATACATCATCATATATCATCATCATACATCATCATACATCATCATATATCATCATCATACATCATCATACATCGTCATCATACATCATATATCATCATCATACATCATCATATATCATCATCGTACATCATCATCATACATCATCATACATCATTATATATCATCATCATACATCATCATATATCATCATCATACATCATCATATATCATCATCATACATCATCATACATCATCATACATCATCATATATCATCATATATCATCATCATACATCATCATACATCATCATACATCATCATATATCATCATACATCATCATATATCATCATCATACATCATCATATATTGTGACTAATGGAAAGGGTTCACCAGTGTACAGTGCTTTTGGGATATAGTTAAAAATTAACTATTACTAAATAGTTAAAATTAAAAAAGTAATATAATTTTTTTTTTTTTTTTTTTAATTGTATATGCATATTTATATTATTTGATAAAATAATGTAAAACCAACCTATGAGTTAAACGTTGGTTTTGTCCGGATTGTTGTATGCATGAGAAAAAATGTGCAGGATTTCTTGATTTGAAGTTCTACTTTGATTTGAAGTTGAACTAATTCTTTAATTTAACATTTTAATAAAATAAATGTCTGTGGACTTTGTGCAGATGTTCCTGCAGATTCTGCGTGTGTTGCTGGACGAGAGAGAGCACGCTGACATCATCAAGGTGAGACGCGTGAGGAAAATCATGTTCAATGACCTGCTGCCGTTTCACACTGACCCTCTGTGCAGGAGGCGGAGCTGCTGGCGAGAGGCGTGTCTGTGGACGAGGGGGCGGAGTCAGGCGCTGTGCAGGAGGCGGAGCTGCTGGCGAGAGGCGTGTCTGTGGACGAGGGGGCGGAGTCAGGCGCTGTGCAGGAGGCGGAGCTGCTGGCGAGAGGCGTGTCTGTGGACGAGGGGGCGGAGTCAGGCGCTGTGCAGGAGGCGGAGCTGCTGGTGAGAGGCGTGTCTGTGGACGAGGGGGCGGAGTCAGGTGCTGTGCAGGAGGCGGAACTGCTGGCGAGAGGCGTGTCTGTGGACGAGGGGGCGGAGTCAGGTGCTGTGCAGGAGGTGGAGCTGCTGAATAGAGGCGTGTCTGTGGACGAGGGGGCGGAGTCACGTGCTATGCAGGAGGTGGAGTTGCTGAATAGAGGCGTGTCTTTGGACGAGGGGGCGGAGTCAGGCTCTGTGCAGGAGGCGGCACTGCTGAAGAGAGGCGTGTCTGCAGATGAGGGGGCGGAGTCAGGCGTGGTCATGTGTTCTGTGCAGGAGGCGGATCTGCTGAAGAGAGGCGTGTCTGTGCAGGAGGGGGCGGAGTCAGGCGTGGTCATGTGTTCTGTGCAGGAGGCGGAGCTGCTGAAGAGAGGCGTGTCTGTGCAGGAGGGGGCGGAGTCAGGCATGGTCATGTGTTCTGTGGAGGAGGTGGAGAAGGCGGGACGGCAGCAGCTGGAGCGATCACTGCAGACGGTAATCTCAAACACAGCAGAAACAGATACAGCGCACAGGATGGGAGGTTTAACGTTAGTTGTTATTATTAAAGAGATTATTATTAAAGAGATTATTACAGTTATTATTAAAGGTGACATACTATGCCCCTTTTCATAAGATGTAATATAAATCTACAGGTGTCTCTAGAATGTGTGTGTGAAATTTCAGCTAAAAATCCCCCAGATCATTTATTATAGCTTGACAAATTTGCCCCGTTTTGAGTGTGAGCAAAAAAGCGCAGTTTTTGTGTGTGTCCCTTTAAATGCAGATGAGCTTTAGCTCCGCCTCCGTTCAGAAGAGGGCGGAGTCTTTACACGAGCTTCAGAAACTCCGGCAATAACAGAACAGGCCAATCTCCCTCATCCAGAATCCCAGTATAACCAGTAGCGAGTGCAGCCTTACGGAGAGACTCAGGAAGAGCTTCTGAATGTTAGTGGAGACATTTCTGTAGTTGTTGTGGAGTTACACTGAT
>CM040805.1:37866620-37876620 GCA_022829025.1 Squalius cephalus
CCGTATTTATTAAATAAGAAGCAAATATATAGCAGACAAAATAAGGCGCCGGTACGCGGTCACTGCATGTGAACTGGAGGGCGCCGAAACTCAGCTTGTGCCTCACAGATTTGATAAATATAGGCTATATATTACAGAAAGCTTGAAATGTCTACTTTTAAACGAAAATATTCAAACCAAAATAAATAGGCTATACTCTCTGATTATGTAGGCTAATCCATATGAAATGTGCATTTCTCTCTGGCGTTCATGGCGAGTCCGCAATCTCCGCATTGTCAACTTCATCTTTGCAGCGACACAGAAAACACCAGTTTATTACTAAACAATTAAATGTCTCCTTGCTAATTTAGACACATTCATAATCATTACTTTAACCGGTTCTTTGTGGCAAGCTTTATGCGTACGGTCATTACGCTTATTCCTGTAGGCTATAGCCTATTTAAGTAATTAATTTAATATAAAGGGGCGATTTGTCCACGAATGGCTTAAATGAACAACAAGTCGACTAGAAAAAAAATTAGTCGGAGGCAGCCCTTATTCCACATATTTTCGAACCAGCAGGCCATCTGGGTTGGGCGAGCGACCGTGAGCGGAGCGGAATATTCAGAAATGCGCTCTCCGCTCACGAGCTCTGATCGGAACAATCCCGAACCTCACTGTCTGCTAAACTTGCGCAGAAACATCAAAATAGACATAGCCAGCAAAATTGTTTTTAAAACTAAACATTTAGACTATTTTAGTACAAATTATGAGCTTATATTGACGATGTTTTATAATTCTTGAGCATTATAGCTACTTTAAAAAAAATGCGGGTCAGGAAGCGGGTCGGGTACAATATTTTCTTTTTCGTTTTTTGCGGTCCGAGTTGCGGGCGGGTTAGTTGAAAACGTCGGTCGGGTGCGGTTTGTTTATACATTGACCCGCGCATCACTGACACACACACACACACACACACATACACACACTCTACAGTCACAGACACACTACAGTTACACACACACTACAGTCACACACACACACACTACAGTCACACACTACAGTGCTCACGCTCACGCTGAGCTCAGGCTAATGCTGATGTTCGACAGATGCTGATTGACAGGATCGAGTGCTGGCAGGAAGTGAGCGACTGCCTGAGAGAAAGGACCGCCCTCCTGAAACTGGAGGCGGAGCTTATGGTGAAAGCCACAACCCAATCACTGGAGCAGCTGAGATGTGATGGACAGCTGGACACACAGATTCTCAGTGACTGCCAGGCTGCGGTTAATGAAGCAGTGGAGCAGAGCACTGACGGTACCACACATACACACACACACACACACACACTGACCCCACATCTGAAATCAATTTAAGGAATGGTTAACTTAAAAATAAAAATTCTCTCATTTACTTACCCTCAAGTTGTTTCAAACCTGTATGAGTTTCTTTCTTCTGCTGAACACAAAGGAAGATATTTTGAAGAATGTCTGTAACCAAACAGTTGATGGGCCTCATTGACTTCACTAGGACTAAATGATTAACTCTCAGTTTGTCTCTCTGGGTTCGGGTCATGTTCATAATATAGAAGGCCACCTTAGATCTTCAAGTAGTGTTATGTAAGGATAGAGGATCAGCAGATCTTAAACATATTCTTAACAAATTTGTAATCCCTCATTAACGTGATGTTCTGTGGCCTGCAGCGATCAGACGTCAGACGGAGACACTAGCGCTCGAGCTCGAACAGAAGATCTGTGTGAGGAGGAGGAGGATGATGAAGACTCAGAGCTGCGAGTGGAGTCGCCTGTCACACACACACTCACACACACACACAGACACACACACAGATGCCCGACTCATGATGAAGGTGAGAAACACACGGCAGCGTCGCACCTGCTGTAGAGGCCATCTGTCTGTCTGCTCATCTGTCTGTCTGTCTGTCTGCTCATCTGTCTCTCACTGCTCATCTGTCTGTCTGTCTGCTCATCTGTCTGTCTGCTCATCTGTCTGTCTGCTCATCTGTCTCACTGCTCATCTGTCTGTCTGCTCATCTGTCTCACTGCTCATCTGTCTGTCTGCTCATCTGTCTCTCACTGCTCATCTGTCTGTCTGCTCATCTGTCTGTCTGTCTGCTCATCTGTCTGTCTGCTCATCTGTCTGTCTGTCTGCTCATCTGTCTGTCTGCTCATCTGTCTCACTGCTCATCTGTCTGTCTGTCTGTCTGTCTGCTCATCTGTCTGTCTGCTCATCTGTCTCACTGCTCATCTGTCTGTCTGCTCATCTGTCTGTCTGCTCATCTGTCTGTCTGTCTGTCTGTCTGCTCATCTGTCTGTCTGCTCATCTGTCTCACTGCTCATCTGTCTGTCTGCTCATCTGTCTGTCTGTCTGCTCATCTGTCTGTCTGCTCATCTGTCTCTCACTGCTCATCTGTCTGTCTACTCATCTGTCTGTCTGCTCATCTGTCTGTCTGCTCATCTGTCTGTCTGCTCATCTGTCTGTCTGTCTGTCTGCTCATCTGTCTGTCTGCTCATCTGTCTCACTGCTCATCTGTCTGTCTGCTCATCTGTCTGTCTGTCTGCTCATCTGTCTGTCTGCTCATCTGTCTGTCTGCTCATCTGTCTGTCTGTTCATCTGTCTGTCTGCTCATCTGTCTCTCACTGCTCATCTGTCTGTCTGCTCATCTGTCTGTCTGCTCATCTGTCTCTCACTGCTCATCTGTCTGTCTGCTCATCTGTCTGTCTGCTCATCTGTCTCTCACTGCTCATCTGTCTGTCTGCTCATCTGTCTGTCTGCTCATCTGTCTCTCACTGCTCATCTGTCTCTCACTGCTCATCTGTCTCTCACTGCTCATCTGTCTGTCTGCTCATCTGTCTGTCTGCTCATCTGTCTCTCACTGCTCATCTGTCTGTCTGTTCATCTGTCTGTCTGCTCATCTGTCTGTCTGCTCATCTGTCTGTCTGCTCGTCTGTCTGTCTGTCTGCTCATCTGTCTCTCACTGCTCATCTGTCTCTCACTGCTCATCTGTCTGTCTGCTCATCTGTCTGTCTGCTCATCTGTCTCTCACTGCTCATCTGTCTGTCTGCTCATCTGTCTGTCTGCTCGTCTGTCTGTCTGCTCATCTGTCTCTCACTGCTCATCTGTCTGTCTGCTCATCTGTCTGTCTGCTCGTCTGTCTGTCTGCTCATCTGTCTCTCACTGCTCATCTGTCTGTCTGCTCATCTGTCTGTCTGCTCGTCTGTCTGTCTGCTCATCTGTCTCTCACTGCTCATCTGTCTGTCTGCTCATCTGTCTGTCTGCTCATCTGTCTGTCTGCTCATCTGTCTCTCACTGCTCATCTGTCTGTCTGCTCATCTGTCTGTCTGCTCATCTGTCTCTCACTGCTCATCTGTCTCTCACTGCTCATCTGTCTGTCTGCTCATCTGTCTGTCTGCTCATCTGTCTCTCACTGCTCATCTGTCTGTCTGCTCATCTGTCTGTCTGCTCATCTGTCTCTCACTGCTCATCTGTCTGTCTGCTCATCTGTCTGTCTGCTCATCTGTCTCTCACTGCTCATCTGTCTGTCTGCTCATCTGTCTCTCACTGCTCATCTGTCTCTCACTGCTCATCTGTCTGTCTGTCTGCTCATCTGTCTGTCTGCTCATCTGTCTGTCTGTCTGCTCATCTGTCTGTCTGCTCATCTGTCTCTCACTGCTCATCTGTCTGTCTGCTCATCTGTCTGTCTGCTCATCTGTCTGTCTGTCTGCTCATCTGTCTGTCTGCTCATGTCTCTCACTGCTCATCTGTCTGTCTGCTCATCTGTCTGTCTGCTCATCTGTCTGTGCTCATCTGTCTCTCACTGCTCATCTGTCTGTCTGCTCATCTGTCTGTCTGCTCATCTGTCTCTCACTGCTCATCTGTCTGTCTGCTCATCTGTCTGTCTGCTCATCTGTCTGTCTGCTCATCTGTCTCTCACTGCTCATCTGTCTGTCTGCTCATCTGTCTGTCTGCTCATCTGTCTGTCTGCTCATCTGTCTCTCACTGCTCATCTGTCTGTCTGCTCATCTGTCTGTCTGCTCATCTGTCTGTCTGCTCATCTGTCTGTCTGCTCGTCTGTCTGTCTGCTCGTCTGTCTGTCTGCTCATCTGTCTGCCCATCTGTCTGTCTGCTCATCTGTCTGTCTGCGCAGGCGTGTGTGGAGCTGCAGACGAGACACTGGCGTCAGAGGAGAGAGTTTGAGCTGCAGCAGGACAGCAGGATCACTGAGGCTCTGTGTGAACGCTGGACGGTCAGTAATCTTCGATCATACAGAACCTCTCAGAACCTCAGCGCCGTGACACAAAAATGACAAACAGAGGCACAAAAAAACACAGAACAAGTCGATCAGCTTTATTTCTGCAGCTATACAGTTCAGCGTCATGTTTAGGTGCGGATGGATGTCGCTGCAATGACGGACTATCATGTTTACTGCATACTACCGCAGATATTCCCTTATTGTTTGATGTAATGTTGACCCGCATTATTACACAACCCATATGATGTGTATATCAGGAGTGTGTGTGTGTGTGTGTGTGTGTGTGTGTGTGTTTATATCCACACAGAGCTTGTTTGGTCAGAGCCGTGGACGCTTGGCTGATTTGTGTGCAAAGTTTGTCCTGAGCGGCATCACTGCAGGCTCCGCCCCCTCCAAAGACCTCTGCCAATCAGTTCTAAAGAGCATGAAGCTCAACGTGACCAATCGGATGCAGAGAGAGGAAGGCCACGCCCACACACACCTGCGCAGGCTCCGAGAGCAGCTGCAGCAACGCAGACAGGTCTCACTGCTAGCTTGTGGGAAGCATTCAAAAACAGCGCTGACGTAGAAACCAGGAGAAACACTGTGCCATGAGCGAACAACTAGAGTTCACAAATCACCAACATTTACCATGAGTGTAATGCAGTAACACTAACTGTAACCATGGTATTGAGACAGAAATAGTCTAATATGTTTACATTATTCATTTCAGGGTTCATGCAAACTTTTAGGAGAGAAATTCAAAGACTTTTTAAAGTGCTTCACACTTTTTCCTTCAAATCTCTAAATATGATCCAATTTTAATGTTATTTTTAATGTGATGATTTGTAAAACTAAAAGTTTAAAGATGAAGGAAAACTAACACTTCGTAGCAAACAAACTTGTATTTAAAAAAAACGTGAAATCACCACTATAACCAGTAGATGGCGGCAGAGGAGCAGTTATTGCCTTCACTCACTAATACAGGATATGGGGAAAGTAGGAAAAGTCACAAAGTCTCATGAAGAACAAAACTTTTCTTCAGATTGTGACTGAATTACCCAGAAAGCAAGAAAAGGTTCTTTTATAATCACTGAAGCTGTCGGTATATTTAATAAGAGTAGAATAAGTACATTTTTGCATGTTACTGTTGTCAATAATAGTTAATTTTATCTACATCTCAGTTCAAGCTCTGTGCTTTACTGTCACACTTCCGAAAATAAACGTAATATTATTAGTAACTGCACTGATTAACCCATACAGCAGTGATGGTTAACCCTAACCAAACCCATACAGCAGTGATGGTTAACCCTAACCCATACAGCAGTGATGGTTAACCCTAACCAAACCCATACAGCAGTGATGGTTAACCCTAACCCATACAGCAGTGATGGTTAACCCTAACCTAACCCATACAGCAGTGATGGTTAACCCTAACCTAACCCATACAGCAGTGATGGTTAACCCTAACCCATACAGCAGTGATGGTTAACCCTAACCTAACCCATACAGCAGTGATGGTTAACCCTAACCAAACCCATACAGCAGTGATGGTTAACCCTAACCTAACCCATACAGCAGTGATGGTTAACCCTAACCCATACAGCAGTGATGGTTAACCCTAACCTAACCCATACAGCAGTGATGGTTAACCCTAACCCATACAGCAGTGATGGTTAACCCTAACCTAACCCATACAGCAGTGATGGTTAACCCTAACCAAACCCATACAGCAGTGATGGTTAACCCTAACCTAACCCATACAGCAGTGATGGTTAACCCTAACCCATACAGCAGTGATGGTTAACCCTAACCTAACCCATACAGCAGTGATGGTTAACCCTAACCCATACAGCAGTGATGGTTAACCCTAACCTAACCCATACAGCAGTGATGGTTAACCCTAACCCATACAGCAGTGATGGTTAACCCTAACCCATACAGCAGTGATGGTTAACCCTAACCCATACAGCAGTGATGGTTAACCCTAACCTAACCCATACAGCAGTGATGGTTAACCCTAACCCATACAGCAGTGATGGTTAACCCTAACCTAACCCATACAGCAGTGATGGTTAACCCTAACCCATACAGCAGTGATGGTTAACCCTAACCCATACAGCAGTGATGGTTAACCCTAACCAAACCCATACAGCAGTGATGGTTAACCCTAACCAAACCCATACAGCAGTGATGGTTAACCCTAACCTAACCCATACAGCAGTGATGGTTAACCCTAACCCATACAGCAGTGATGGTTAACCCTAACCTAACCCATACAGCAGTGATGGTTAACCCTAACCCATACAGCAGTGATGGTTAACCCTAACCCATACAGCAGTGATGGTTAACCCTAACCAAACCCATACAGCAGTGATGGTTAACCCTAACCAAACCCATACAGCAGTGATGGTTAACCCTAACCTAACCCATACAGCAGTGATGGTTAACCCTAACCCATACAGCAGTGATGGTTAACCCTAACCTAACCCATACAGCAGTGATGGTTAACCCTAACCCATACAGCAGTGATGGTTAACCCTAACCTAACCCATACAGCAGTGATGGTTAACCCTAACCCATACAGCAGTGATGGTTAACCCTAACCCATACAGCAGTGATGGTTAACCCTAACCCATACAGCAGTGATGGTTAACCCTAACCTAACCCATACAGCAGTGATGGTTAACCCTAACCCATACAGCAGTGATGGTTAACCCTACCCTAACCCATACAGCAGTGATGGTTAACCCTAACCCATACAGCAGTGATGGTTAACCCTAACCCATACAGCAGTGATGGTTAACCCTAACCCATACAGCAGTGATGGTTAACCCTAACCCATACAGCAGTGATGTGAGTTGATGGATGCTGGTGTTGACTGGGTTGCAGGCGTGGATGGAGGACGACGCTTTGACTCGCTCGTGTCTTCATCACTTCGGGGAACAGCAGCGTGCAGTCGTCATGGCGATGGTGTCCAGGCACTCAGATATGCAGATGAGGTGAGCATGTGATGCACTGATTGAGCCCCCGTTGGCTGGCCTGCCTGATGGACGCATGACTGGTTGCAGGAGCGCTCTGGTGGACGAGCAGCTTCTGCTGATCCTGGAGTTCCAGAGGATTCTGGCAGCGCGAGGCTTTCACCAGCGCCTGATGAAGGAGATGAAGCTGAGCATACCGCCCGACACACAGGTGAACACACACACACACACACACACACACACACACAGGTGAACTCTCTCACACACACACACACACACACACACAGGTGAACTCTCACACACACACACACACACACACACACACACAGGTGAACTCTCACACATGCACACACACACACACACACACACACACACACACACACACACACACACACAGGTGAACTCTCTCACACACACACACACACACACACACACACACACAGGTGAACTCTCTCACACACACACACACACACACACACACACACACACACACAGGTGAACTCTCTCACACACACACACACACACACACACACACACAGGTGAACTCTCACACACACACACACACACACACACACACACACACACAGGTGAACTCTCACACACACGCGCACACACGCGCACACACACACACACACACACACACACACACACACAGACACAGGTGAACTCTCACACACACACACACACACACACACACACAGGTGAACTCTCACACACACACACACACACACACACACACACACACAGGTGAACTCTCACACACACACACACACACACACAGACACAGGTGAACTCTCACACACACACACACACACACACACACACACACACACACACAGGTGAACTCTCACACACACGCACGCACACACACACACACACAGGTGAACTCTCACACACACACACACACAGGTGAACTCTCTCACACACACACACACACACACACACACACACACACACACACACACAGGTGAACTCTCACACACACACACACACTCACACTCACTCACACACACACGCTAGAGCCCTGCACGGGCCAAAAACTCCCACCCTAACCCGGCCCGTGGTGTTCAAGCCCTAACCCTGGCCCCAGCCCGACAACGCCTGCAATATTTTCAGCCCGAACCCGACCCGACCCGAGACCAACATCAATCACTTTTAAGCTCTCTCTGACGCGCGCTCTCTGCTACGCACGCAAACACACACACGTCACACGCTACTAAGAGGTAAACTTTTATTATAGGCCTGAAACATCATGCCCAAAAATATTGGACAAACTGTCCATTACACAGAAGCATAAACGTGAAGGGAGAATATCGCGCTACGGGATCAAACCGCAAAGATACGTAAATAAACGGCCCACCTTTCTTTGCTTTTCAACACGATCCCACTTCTGCTCGATGCCCTGCATGGCCAACGGTCAGTGTCTCCTGTTTAATGCACGTGAGTGACGCGCGTCGCGAGTGCGTGTGTGTATGCGTGTTGCGCTTGTGTTACTTTCTTAGGCGATGTATAATATTTATAATATAATCAATATAAGAATATTTCATAGACACTTTGTGACGTGTGCTCTGCTGCACGCTAATTATATGCACAATGAGGAGAGAAGCTAAAATAAGCCCGAGCCCGGCCCGAATGGGCTTGCAGGGCTCTAACACACGCACACACTCACTCACACACATACACAAACACACACTCTCTTACACACACGTTTATTTCGTTATTAATGTAAAAGGTACATTGCATAAACTTTTATTGTTTTCTTATGATGTTCTTCCTCAGAGTTTCTCTTGTTTTCCAGCACAAATATCTAAACCTTCTTAAATCAGGACACGTTTACTAAAGCAGAATGACTGAAGATATGAAGTCTTGTTCACTAAAAAAACATTTTGTCCCCAAATATGGTTAAGTCTATACAAACACACACACAGACCCAGGTTGAGTGTTGTGTTGTGTGCAGGACTCCTCTGTCGCCGTGGAAACGGTCTCCTGTGCAGAGGCTGTGATTGGTCAGAATCTCCTGCACGAGCTGGAGGCGTCGGCTGAGATGCTGCAGGGACACGCCCACCTCCTGCTAGGCCACGCCCTCTCCCGGGCCACACGCCTGCAGATCAACACACAGCAGAAGGTCTGAGTTACAGGGATCTGCCGATGTCACTGTGTAAAGAACGACCGCACGCGCACATCTATAGACTGAACACGTAACACACACATCTATAGACTGAACATGTAACACACACATCTATAGACTGAACATGTAACACACACATCTATAGACTGAACATGTAACACACACATCTATAGACTGAACACGTAACACACACATCTATAGACTGAACACATAACACACACATCTATAGACTGAACATGAAACACACACATCTATAGACTGAACACGTAACACACACATCTATAGACTGAACACGTAACACACACATCTATAGACTGAACACGTAACACACACATCTATAGACTGAACACGTAACACACACATCTATAGACTGAACACGTAACACACACATCTATAGACTGAACATGTAACACACATCTATAGACTGAACACGTAACACACACATCTATAGACTGAACACGTAACACACACATCTATAGACTGAACACGTAACACACACATCTATAGACTGAACACGTAACACACATCTAGACTGAACATGTAACACACACATCTATAGACTGAACACGTAACACACACATCTATAGACTGAACACGTAACACACACATCTATAGACTGAACACGTAACACACACATCTATAGACTGAACATGTAACACACACATCTAT
>CM040805.1:37884120-37931620 GCA_022829025.1 Squalius cephalus
ATTTACTGCTCTAGCTCCGCTCCGGGTTCTCCATTTACCGCTCCAGGGACTCCATTTACCGCTCCAGCTCCGCTCCGGGTTCTCCATTTACCGCTCCAGGGACTCCATTTACCGCTCTAGCTCCGCTCTGGGTTCTCCATTTACTGTTCCAGGGACTCCATTTACCGCTCCAGCTCCGCTCTGTGTTTTCCATTTACCGCTCCGGGTTCTCCATTTACCGCTCCAGCTCCGCTCTGTGTTCTCCATTTACCGCTCCAGGTACTCCATTTACCGCTCCAGCTCCGCTCCGGGTTCTCCATTTACCGCTCCAGCTCCGCTCCGGGTTCTCCATTTACCGCTCCGGGTTTTCCATTTACCGCTCCTGCTCCGCTCCGGGTTCTCCATTTACCGCTCCTGCTCCGCTCCGGGTTCTCCATTTACCGCTCCGGGTTTTCCATTTACCGCTCCTGCTCCGCTCCGGGTTCTCCATTTACCGCTCCTGCTCCGCTCCGGGTTTTCCATTTACCGCTCCTGCTCCGCTCCGGGTTCTCCATTTACCGCTCCTGCTCCGCTCCGGGTTCTCCATTTACCGCTCCGGGTTTTCCATTTACCGCTCCGGGTTTTCCATTTACCGCTCCAGCTCCACTCCGGGTTCTCCATTTACCGCTCCAGCTCCGCTCTGGGTTCTCCATTTACTGATCCAGGGACTCCATTTACCGCTCCAGCTCCGCTCTGTGTTTTCCATTTACCGCTCCGGGTTCTCCATTTACCGTTCCAGGGACTACATTTACCGCTCCAGCTCCGCTCCGGGTTCTCCATTTACCGCTCCGGGTTTTCCATTTACCGCTCCTGCTCCGCTCCGGGTTCTCCATTTACCGCTCCTGCTCCGCTCCGGGTTCTCCATTTACCGCTCCGGGTTTTCCATTTACCGCTCCTGCTCCGCTCCGGGTTCTCCATTTACCGCTCCTGCTCCGCTCCGGGTTCTCCATTTACCGCTCCGGGTTTTCCATTTACCGCTCCGGGTTCTCCATTTACCGCTCCGGGTTTTCCATTTACCGCTCCTGCTCCGCTCCGGGTTCTCCATTTACCGCTCCTGCTCCGCTCCGGGTTTTCCATTTACCGCTCCGGGTTTTCCATTTACCGCTCCAGCTCCACTCCGGGTTCTCCATTTACCGCTCCGGGTTCTCCATTTACCGCTCCGGGTTTTCCATTTACCGCTCCAGCTCCGCTCCGGGTTCTCCATTTACTCGCTTGAGAAGATAATGTGCTTCTAGGCATCTAGAATATTATATATATAATCATATTTTAAATTAATCAAATCATCATCATTTGACTCGTACCTTTTCTTAAATGGTTTCAAGGCTGAAATGTGAGGTTTATACTTTTATAAAATATGTTTTGTATTATTTGAAGTGACATTGTTGAAATGGTTTGGTGTGTTTCCATAACCACTGACCCTCATCACCCAATACAGTGTGTGTGTGTGTGTTCTGTGTGTGTGCAGGTCATTAGTGTGAAGAGTTTCTGAAGGAGTTCTGCTGGATCTGTGCTGAGCATCAGAAGACCAGCAGGATGATGCAGAACACACACACACACTCTCTCTCTCACACACACACACACACACACACACACACACACACACACACTCACTCACTCACTCACTCACTCTCACACACTCACTCACACACTCTCACACTCACTCACACACACACACACACACACACACACACACACACTCACTCACTCTCACACACTCACTCACACACTCTCACACTCACTCACACACACACACACACACACACACACACATACATACACTCACACTCACATACACACTCACTCATACACGCACTCTCACACACACACTCACACACATACACTCACTCACACACACACACACACACACACACACTCACTCACTCTCACACACTCACTCACACACTCTCACACTCACTCACACACACACACACACACACACACACACACACACACATACATACACTCACACTCACATACACACTCACTCATACACGCACTCTCTCACACACACACACACACACACACATACACTCACACTCACATACACACTCACTCATACACGCACTCTCACACACACACTCACACATACACACACACACTCTCTCACACACACTCACACACACTCACTCACAGAAAGGTAAATGCACATGATTTGTGTGTTTAATGTGTGTCATGACAGGACTTCACACACAAGAAAGCCTGGAGCTTGACGTTTCTCCTTGCTGACATGTTTTCTGATCAAACTGATGCGTGTAGACGACTGGGAATGTTATAAATACAAGACCACACTATGAAGAGAAGCAGAGACTGATGAAAATCACCCAAATATCTGAACTTTTACAAAGGATAAATGCCATACATTCAAATCTGCTTTTGTTACAGCCTTTAATGATGATTTTTATGTCTGTGAGTTTAATATGTATGATCACACGAATACCAGCAGTTCTGGGAACGTCACTGATCCCTGAGGAGCGTCTCGGCAGGTTCAGGAAGAGGGAGATTCCACAGATCCGGGAACAGATTCAAGAAGAGGGAGATTCCACAGATCCGGGAACAGATTCAGGAAGAGGGAGATTCCACAGATCCGGGAACAGATTCAGGAAGATGATGTAGTTATGGAGCGGCTTTTCTGTGTTTTATGCAGTCGAACATGCTGTGTTTGAGAGAAAAACTATTTATGTTGTAATTTAACAACAATAAAAGATTGCAAATAATGTCTCCGTAAGGCTGTTTTTAATTGCAGAAATAAAGTAGATGCTGAGGATAGCAGTGAACAGTCTTGTTTTCTTGTTCTGCTGTGAAGGGTTAGAGAGAGAGTGTGAAAGAGTGTGTGTGTGTGTGTGACCGTGAGTGTAATTAAGATAATCAATGCCAAAAAGTTGTTTTAAATTTTATGTTGGTATCTAAAATGAATAATCCGCCAATGTTTTATGTTTATTTTATAATGCATGTTAAAGCCGTTTTGCGCTTCAGCTGTTGGTGGCAGTAATGCGCCAAACATGGTTTGTTGAAAGCCAGCAAACAAGAAGAAGCGTGACTGCGCATGCGCGGAGGTCAGACAGCCAAAATGGCGGCGAGTAACGGCGGCGGGATGGAGGTGGACGCGACAGGTGAGAAATTCACTCGCGAGCGTCACTCAACGCGCTTCATTATTGACAGACTCACTTCACGAACATTAACCAACACACATGATAGCTTTACTGAAATCTCAGATCTCCAAGAACGGCCTGTGATGCTCGCGCTGTTACTGACTGATGACACAGGCTCGGGCTTGTCTCTGATTGGACAGGGACCGTCATAACTCCCGCCTCCTGGGCGGAGTCTCTCCTGTGATTGGCCGTGTCTGTTGCTCAGATCTGATGTTTTGGTTTTTGACGCTGTCATTTAAACTTCATAACAAACGGCTGAACACTCGTTCTCAGGAGTATTTATTGACCAAAATGATCTGAAGTTATAAATGAAATTCTTCAGTATTAGAGTCATTAAAACGTGTCAAATGAAAGATCTGAATGACTTAATTTCAGTCAGTATAAATTAATCTGTCATACTTACATATAGTGAATGAAATGGACACAAAGAGCAAGTTGTAGATATTTCAGAATGTTTATGTGGCTGAAGGTGCGTTTGGGCCACACTTTATTATGTACATACATCAAAAATGATTTAATTGTTAGTACAATGTCCTTATTATGTTGATGTTGTATTGCAAAACTCTTGGTTTAGGGGAAGGTCAACAGTGTAATTATAGATGTAATTACAGGAATTAACTACAGCTGCAGGTATTTTTTAAAAATATAATCACAATATAAAATCATGCATGTACACCGTCAGTGCATTGTATCAAAGTATTAGTTTAAATCTTAGTCTATAGCAGTTAAAAACATTTCATATAAACTGGAACCTGTTTTTTAATCATAGACAAAAATTATTGATTATTGAATTTTAAATCATTGTCGTGTGTGTGTGTGTGTGTGTGTGTGTGTGTGTGTGTGTGTGCAGCGAGCCCCAGTGTGATGGCGTCTGGTGTAACAGGCAGTGTGTCTGTGGCGTTGCATCCGCTCGTCATCCTGAACATCTCCGATCACTGGATCCGGATCCGCTCGCAGGAGGGACGAGCCATTCAGGGTAAGTGTGTGTGTGTGTGTTTGCTGAGCTTCATAGTCTAATCCTCGTCCTCAAAGGTAAAAACTGTTCGTAGATGATGAGACCTGAGTCTGGTTTGTTGTCATTATGTAACGTTGAGTTGTCGTTCATGTGTGTTTGTAGTTGTCGGTGCTCTGATCGGAAAGCAGGAGGGAAGAAACATTGAGGTGATGAATTCATTCGAGCTTCTGTTTCACACCGCAGAGGATCAAATTCACATCGATAAAGAGTATTACTACACTAAAGAAGAGCAGTGTGAGTATGACACACACACATACTCACATGCACACACACACACAATCATGAGTATTAGTGTAAGAGAGTATAAGAGAGTGTGCGAGTTTGAGTGCGTGTTTGAATATGAGTGCGTGTTTGAATATGAGTGTGTGAGTATGAGTGTGTGTTTGAATATGAGTGTGTGAGTATGAGTGTGTGTTTGAATATGAGTGTGTGTTTGAGTATGAGTATGAGTGAGTGTGCGAGTATGAGTGAGTATGAGTGAGTATGAGTGAGTATGAGTGAGTATGAGTGAGTGAGTGTGTGTGTTTGAGTATGAGTGAGTATGAGTGAGTATGAGTGAGTGTGTGTGTGTTTGAGTATGAGTGAGTATGAGTGAGTATGAGTGTGTGTGTTTGAGTATGAGTGAGTATGAGTGAGTATGAGTGAGTATGAGTGAGTATGAGTGTGTGTGTTTGAGTATGAGTGAGTATGAGTGAGTATGAGTGAGTGTGTTTGTGTTTGAGTATGAGTGAGTATGAGTGAGTGTGCGAGTATGAGTGAGTATGAGTGTGTGTGTTTGTGTTTGAGTATGAGTGAGTATGAGTGAGTGTGCGAGTATGAGTGAGTGTGCGAGTATGAGTGCGTGTTTGAATATGAGTGTGTGAGTATGAGTGCGTGTTTGAGTATGAGTGCGTGTTTGAATATGAGTGCGTGTTTGAATATGAGTGCATGTTTGAGTATGAGTGTGTGTTTGAGTATGAGTGCGTGTTTGAATATGAGTGCGTGTTTGAATATGAGTGCATGTTTGAGTATGAGTGTGTGTGTTTGAGTATGAGTGAGTATGTGTGTTTGAGTATGAGTGAGTATGTGTGTTTGAGTATGAGTGAGTGTGCGAGTATGAGTGCGTGTTTGAATATGTGTGTGAGTATGAGTGTGTGTTTGAATATGAGTGCGTGTTTGAGTATGAGTGTGTGTGTTTGAGTTTGAGTATGAGTGTGTTTGAGTATGAGTGAGTATGTGTGTTTGAGTATGAGTGAGTGTGCGAGTATGAGTGCGTGTTTGAATATGTGTGTGAGTATGAGTGTGTGTTTGAATATGAGTGTGTGTTTGAGTATGAGTGTGTGTGTTTGAGTTTGAGTATGAGTGTGTTTGAGTATGAGTGAGTATGTGTGTTTGAGTATGAGTGAGTGTGCGAGTATGAGTGCGTGTTTGAATATGTGTGTGAGTATGAGTGCGTGTTTGAATATGAGTGCGTGTTTGAGTATGAGTGTGTGTGTTTGAGTTTGAGTATGAGTGTGTTTGAGTATGAGTGAGTATGTGTGTTTGAGTATGAGTGAGTGTGCGAGTATGAGTGCGTGTTTGAATATGTGTGTGAGTATGAGTGTGTGTTTGAATATGAGTGTGTGTGTGAGTATGAGTGCGTGTTTGAATATGAGTGTGTGTTTGAGTATGAGTGCGTGTTTGAATATGAGTGCGTGTTTGAATATGAGTGTGTGTTTGAATATGTGTGTGAGTATGAGTGTGTGTTTGAATATGAGTGTGTGTTTGAGTATGAGTGTGTGTTTGAATATGTGTGTGAGTATGAGTGTGTGTTTGAATATGAGTGTGTGTTTGAGTATGAGTGTGTGTTTGAATATGTGTGTGAGTATGAGTGCGTGTTTGAATATGAGTGTGTGTTTGAGTATGAGTGCGTGTTTGAATGTGTGTGAGTATGAGTGCGTGTTTGAATATGAGTGTGTGTTTGAGTTTGAGTATGAGTGTGTGTGTTTGAGTTTGAGTATGAGTGTGTGTGTGTGTTTGAGTATGAGTGAGTGTGCGAGTATGAGTGTGTGTTTGAGTATGAGTGTGTGTGTGTTTGAGTATGAGTGAGTGTGCGAGTATGAGTGTGTGTGTGTGTGTGTGTGTGTGTGTTTGAGTATGAGTATGAGTGTGTGTGTTTGAGTTTGAGTATGAGTGTGTGTGTTTGAGTATGAGTATGAGTGAGTGTGCAAGTATGAGTGAGTGTGCGAGTATGAGTGTGTGTGTTTGAGTATGAGTGTGTGTGTGTGTGTGTGTGTGTGTGTGTGTGTGTTTGAGTTTGAGTATGAGTGTGTGTGTTTGAGTATGAGTGAGTATGTGTGTTTGAGTATGAGTGAGTATGTGTGTGTTTGAGTGTGTGTGTGTGTGTGTGTGTGTGTGTGTGTGTGTGTGTGTGTGTGTGTTTGAGTATGAGTGAGTATGTGTGTTTGAGTATGAGTGTGTGTGTTTGAGTATGAGTGTGTGTGTTTGTGTTTGTGTTTGAGTATGAGTGTGTGTGTGTGTGTGTGTGTTTGAGTATGAGTGAGTATGTGTGTTTGAGTATGAGTGTGTGTGTTTGAGTATGAGTGTGTGTTTGAGTATGAGTGTGTGTTTGAGTATGAGTGTGTGTGTTTGAGTATGAGTGTGTGTGTGTGTGTGTGTGTGTGTGTGTGTGTGTGTGTGTGTGTGTGTGTGTGTGTGTGTTTGAGTATGAGTGCGTGTGTTTGAGTATGAGTGTGTGTTTGAGTATGAGTGTGTGTGTTTGAGTATGAGTGTGTGTGTGTGTGTGTTTGAGTATGAGTGTGTGTGTTTGAGTATGAGTGTGTGTGTGTGTGTGTGTGTGTGTGTGTTTGAGTATGAGTGTGTGTGTGTGTGTTTGAGTGTGTGTGTGTGTGTGTTTGAGTATGAGTGTGTGTGTGTGTGTGTTTGAGTGTGTGTGTGTGTGTTTGAGTATGAGTGTGTGTGTGTGTGTGTGTGTGTGTGTGTGTTTGAGTATGAGTGTGTGTATTAGTGACGCTGTTTTTCCTCTTTCAGTCAAGCAGGTTTTTAAGGACATGGAGTTTCTGGGCTGGTACACGACTGGTGGCGCTCCTGACCAATCAGATATCCACATTCATAAGCAGGTGGGTGGAGCTGCAGACAAAGCACCTCCCATCAGTGTGTGTTGTGTTATACTGAAAATGTATGTGTATTTGTAGGTGTGTGAGATCATCGAGAGTCCGCTGTTTCTGAAGCTTAACCCCATGACCAAACACACTGACGTGAGTCACACACACACACACACACACACACACACACACACTCACACTCACACTCACACTCTCTCACACATATACACTCACATTCATACTCACACACACATACACACACACTCATAGTCAGTCACAAACTCATACTCTCACACACTCATACTCGTACTCATACTCGTACTCACTCTCATACACTCATACTCACTCATACTCACTCATTCTCATACTCACACTCACACTCACTCATACTCACCCTCACACCATACTCACTCACACTCACACTCACACTCACACTCATACTCACACTCATACTCATGCTCACACTCTCACTCACTCACACTCATACTCCCTCACACCATACTCACTCACACTCACACTCATACTCACACTCATACTCATGCTCACACTCTCACTCACTCACACTCATACTCCCTCACACTCATACTCCCTCACACTCATACTCACACCATACTCACACTCATACTCACACACTCATACTCTCTTACATACTCATACTCACACTCATACTCCCTCACACCTCACTCACACCATACTCACACTCATACTCACACTCACACTCACACTCACTAATACTCACTCTTACACTCAAACTCCCACTCATACTCATACTCACACTCACTCATTCTCACACTCTTACACTCATACTCACACTCACACCATACTCACACTCACACCATACTCACACTCACACCATACTCACTCTTACACTCATACTCACACTCATACTCACTCTCATACTCATACTCCCTCACACCTCACTCACACCATACTCACACTCATACTCACACTCACACTCACACTCACTAATACTCACTCTTACACTCATACTCACACTCATACTCATACTCACTCTCATACTCATACTCCCTCACACCTCACTCACACCATACTCACACTCACACTCATACTCACACTCATACTCACACTCACTCATTCTCACACTCTTACACTCATACTCACACTCACACCATACTCACACTCACACCATACTCACACTCACACCATACTCACTCTTACACTCATACTCACACTCATACTCATACTCACTCTCATACTCATACTCACTCACACTCATACTCATACTCACACTCATACTCACACTCACACTCATACTCATACTCATACTCACACTCATACTCACACTCACACTCATACTCACACTCATACTCATACTCACACTCATACTCCCTCACACCACACTCACACTCCCTCACACCACACTCACTAATACTCACTCTTACACTCATGCTCACACTCATACTCATACTCACTCACACTCATACTCATACTCACACTCATACTCACACTCACACTCACACTCATACTCATACTCATACTCATACTCACACTCATACTCCCTCACACCACACTCACACTCCCTCACACCACTCACACTCACTAATACTCACTCTTACACTCATGCTCACACTCATACTCATACTCACTCACACTCATACTCATACTCATACTCACACTCATACTCACACTCACACTCACACTCATACTCATACTCATACTCATACTCATACTCACACTCATACTCCCTCACACCACACTCACACTCCCTCACACCACTCACACTCACTAATACTCACTCTTACACTCATGCTCACACTCATACTCATACTCACACTCCCACTCATACTCACACTCACTCATTCTCACACTCTTACACTCATACTCACACTCACACCATACTCACACTCACACCATACTCACTCTTACACTCATGCTCACACTCATACTCACACTCTTACACCCATACTCACACTCCCTCACACCACACTCACACTCACTAATACTCACTCTTACACTCATGCTCACACTCATACTCATACTCACACTCATACTCCCACTCATACTCACACTCACTCATTCTCACACTCTTACACTCATACTCACACTCACACCATACTCACACTCACACCTTACTCACTCTTACACTCATACTCACACTCATACTCCCTCACACCACACTCACATCATACTCACACTCACTAATACTCACTCTTACACTCATGCTCACTCATACTCATACTCACACTCACTCATTCTCACACTCTTACACTCATACTCACTCACACCATACTCACTCACACCATACTCACACCATACTCACTCTTACACTCAGACTCATACTCATACTCACACATACTCACACATACTCACACTCATGCTCACACTCACACTCATACTCACACTCATACTCAGACTCACACTCAGACTCACACTCAGACTCATACTCAGACTCATACTCATACTCATACTCACACATACTCACACTCATGCTCACACTCACACTCATACTCACACTCATACTCAGACTCACACTCATACTCACACTCATACTCAGACTCACACTCACACTCAGACTCATACTCAGACTCAGACTCATACTCAGACTCATACTCATACTCACACTCATACTCACACTCAGACTCATACTCATACTCATACTCATACTCACACTCACACTCACACTCATACTCATACTCACACTCATACTCACTCACATACTCACTCACACATACTCACACTCAGACTCATACTCATACTCACACTCACACTCATACTCACACTCAGACTCATACTCATACTCATACTCACACTCATACTCAGACTCATACTCATACTCACACTCATACTCACTCACATACTCACTCACACATACTCAGACTCAGACTCACTCACACTCATACTCACACTCACACTCATACTCACACTCATACTCATACTCACACTCACACTCATACTCACACTCATACTCATACTCACACTCATACTCTCACACATATTCACACTCATGCTCACACTCATACTCACACTCATACTCACACTCATACTCACACTCATACTCAGACTCATACTCAGACTCATACTCAGACTCAGACTCAGACTCATACTCAGACTCAGACTCATACTCACTCACACATACTCATACTCAGACTCAGACTCATACTCACACTCATACTCATACTCATGCTCACACTCATACTCACACTCATACTCACACTCATACTCCGACTCATACTCAGACTCACTCACACATACTCAGACTCATACTCAGACTCATACTCACACTCAGACTCACACTCACACTCATACTCATACTCATGCTCACACTCATACTCACACTCATACTCAGACTCACACTCAGACTCATACTCACACTCAGACTCATACTCACACTCACACTCAGACTCATACTCACTCACACTCATACTCATACTCACACTCACTCATACTCATACTCATACTCACTCATACTCATACTCATACTCACTCACACTCATACTCATACTCATACTCACTCACACTCATACTCATACTCATACTCACACCCATACTCACACTCATACTCATACTCATACTCATACTCATGCTCACACTCATACTCACACTCATACTCAGACTCACACTCAGACTCATACTCACACTCAGACTCATACTCACACTCACACTCAGACTCATACTCACTCACACTCATACTCATACTCACTCACACTCATACTCATACTCATACTCACTCATACTCATACTCATACTCACTCACACTCATACTCATACTCATACTCACTCACACTCATACTCATACTCATACTCACACCCATACTCACACTCATACTCATACTCATACTCATACTCATACTCATACTCATGCTCACACTCATACTCACACTCATACTCAGACTCACACTCAGACTCATACTCACACTCAGACTCATACTCACACTCACACTCAGACTCATACTCACTCATACTCATACTCACACTCACTCACACTCACACTCACACTCATACTCATACTCACTCACACTCATACTCATACTCATACTCACTCATACTCATACTCATACTCACTCACACTCATACTCATACTCATACTCATACTCACTCACACTCATACTCATACTCATACTCACACCCATACTCACACTCATACTCATACTCATACTCATACTCACACTCATACTCACACTCATACTCACACTCACACTCATACTCATACTCACTCATACTCACACTCATACTCACACTCATACTCATACTCACTCACACTCACTCAGACCCATACTCATACTCACACTCATACTCACACTCATACTCACACTCATACTCAGACTCATACTCACTCACACTCATACTCATACTCACACCCATACTCACACTCATACTCATACTCATACTCACACTCATACTCACACTCATACTCACACTCACACTCATACTCATACTCACTCATACTCACACTCATACTCACACTCATACTCACACTCATACTCATACTCACTCACACTCACTCAGACCCATACTCATACTCACACTCACTCACACCATACTCATAATCACACTCATACTTGTGCTCACACACACCATACTCATACTCCCTCACACCACACTCATACTCAGACTCATACTCACTCACACTCATACTTATACTCATACTCACACACAATCACACTCACACAAACATACACACACACACACACACACACAGAATGTGTTTCTGAATCCTGACCTTTTACCCATTCTGTGCAGTTGCCAGTCAGCGTGTTTGAGTCTGTGATTGACATCATCAGTGGAGAGGTGAGTGTGTCTGTGTGTAGTTGTGTTTGTGGTCATGATCACATAATTTTTAACTTAGAACTTAATGAACAAGAATGTGCAAATGTTTCTATATGTTCATGTACCTTCAATTATGCTCTAGAGATCAATGTTTGTGTTAAAGTTGCGCTGGTCTTTTCTTCTCTATTGTGTCGTATATTGAGTGAAACGCTTCTGGAACAAGAACAAATGTGGGCGGGGCTTGATTGTGTCTGTGGGGAATTGGTTGGATGGTTGTGATTTGCTATTGGCTGATCTCATGTGAGTGACAGGTTCCCCCTGCCCACATCATCAGAGAAGGTGTAAATGTTGTGTGCCGTGACTCGTGATAGTCACTCAAAAATGAGTAAAATGACACAGTCGAGCTCTTGAGATGGACTGAGGCTGATAGAGACTCAACATGCATCGAATGTTCAGGCTGATCAGATCCTTCCCATGATGATCACAGCTCATCTGAAAACCTCTTAAGTTTGGAGGTCAGAGGTCATGAGCTTTTGTCCTGTTGTTTATTACCTGTGTTTATCTCGCTAGGCGACGATGCTGTTCGCTGAACTGCCGTATACACTGGCGACAGAAGAGGCCGAACGCATCGGAGTCGATCATGTCGCGAGGATGACAACCACAGGATCAGGAGAAAACTCTACAGGTACACTCACTCTCTCACTCACACACACTCAAACACACACACAAACACACACACACACTCTCACACACACTACAGATCAAGTGATTGTTGTCTGTGTGTGTTTCAGTGGCGGAGCATCTGATCGCTCAGCACAGCGCTATAAAGATGCTGCACAGCCGCGTGAGGGTCATTCTGGAGTACGTCAAAGCCGTTCAGGCAGGTGAGTTACACACACACACACACACACACACACACACACATCTGACAACACATCTTAAACTGTCATCTACAGTCACAAACTCTTTGCTGTGTGTGTGTGTGTGTTAGGTGAAGTCCCGTTTAATCACGAGATCCTGCGGGAGGCAAACGCTCTGTGTCACCGTCTGCCTGTTCTCAACACACACAAATTCAAGACCGACTTCTATGATGTAAGTGTACACAAAAACACACTCTCACACGCTCATACTCACACTCACACACTCATATAAACATTCACACTCATACTCGCACTCACACACTCATATAAACATTCACAGTCATACTCGCACACACTGTCACACACACTCACACGCATACTCACTTACACTCGTACTCATACTCTCACACACACTCATACTCACACTCATAATCATACTCGCACTCACACACTCATACTCGCACACACTGTCACACACTCACACACACTCATACTCATACTCACTCATACTCACATTCACACTCATACTCACACTCATACTCATACTCTCACTCATACTCATACTCACTCACACTCATACTCACACTCACACTCACACACTCATATAAACACACTCATACTCACACTCATAATCATACTCGCACTCACACTCACACACTCATACTCGCACACACTGTCACACACTCACACACACTCATACTCACATTCACACTCATAATCACACTCATACTCATACTCTCACTCTCACTCATACTCATACACACTCATACTCACACTCACACTCATACTCATACTCTCACTCATACTCATACACACTCATACTCACACTCATACTCACACTCATACTCATACTCATACTCACTCACACTCATACTCACACTCACACTCACACACTCATATAAACACACTCATACTCACACTCATAATCATACTCGCACTCACACTCACACACTCATACTCGCACACACTGTCACACACTCACACACACTCATACTCACATTCACACTCATAATCACACTCATACTCATACTCATACTCATACTCTCACTCTCACTCATACTCATAATCACACTCATACTCATACTCACACTCATACTCATACTCTCACTCTCACTCATACTCATACACACTCATACTCATACTCACACTCACACTCTCATATAAACACACTCATACTCGCACACTCTGTCACACACTCACACTCATATTCACACTCACACACACTCATACTCATACTCACTCATACTCACACTCACACTCACACTCATACTCATACTCATACTCACACTCACACTCACACACTCATATAAACACACTCATACTCGCACACTCTGTCACACACTCACACTCATATTCACACTCACACACACTCATACTCATACTCACTCATACTCACACTCATACTCATACTCTCACTCATACTCATACACACTCATACTCACACTCACACTCACACACTCATATAAACACACTCATACTCGCACACTCTGTCACACACTCACACTCATATTCACACTCACACACACTCATACTCATACTCACTCATACTCACACTCACACTCATACTCATACTCATACTCACACTCATACTCACACTCATACTCATACTCACACTCACACTCACACTCATACTCACACACTCATACTCACTCACACTCACACTCACACTCATACTCACACTCACACAGACACTCACACTCACACTCATACTCACACTCACACAGACACTCACACAGACACTCACACTCACACTCACACTCACACACACACACTCACACACTCACACTCGCACTCATACTCACACTCACACTCATACTCACACTCATACTCACACTCATACTCTCACTCATACTCACACTCACACTCATACTCACACTCACACTCATACTCATACTCTCACTCATACTCATACTCTCACTCATACTCATACTCTCACTCATACTCATACTCACACTCATACTCACACTCATACTCATACTCATACTCTCACTCATACTCACACTCATACTCATACTCACACTCATACTCACACTCATACTCATACTCACACTCATACTCTCACTCATACTCACACTCATACTCATACTCTCACACTCACTCATACTCACTCACAATCACACTCACTCACACTCATACTCATACTCACACTCATACTCACTCAGTCACACTCATACTCACACTCACACTCATACTCATACTCTCACTCATACTCACACTCATACTCATACTCTCACTCATACTCACACTCATACTCACACTCATACTCACACTCATACTCATACTCACACTCATACTCATACTCTCACTCATACTCACACTCACACTCATACTCACACTCACACTCATACTCATACTCATACTCTCACTCATACTCATACTCTCACTCATACTCATACTCTCACTCATACTCATACTCATACTCACACTCATACTCACACTCATACTCATACTCATACTCATACTCTCACTCATACTCACACTCATACTCTCACTCATACTCTCACTCATACTCACACTCATACTCATACTCACACTCATACTCATACTCTCACACTCATACTCATACTCTCACACTCATACTCATACTCACACTCATACTCACACTCATACTCATACTCATACTCATACTCACACTCATACTCACACTCATACTCATACTCTCACTCATACTCACACTCACACTCATACTCTCACTCATACTCTCACTCATACTCACACTCATACTCACACTCATACTCATACTCACACTCATACTCATACTCTCACACTCATACTCATACTCTCACACTCACTCATACTCACTCACAATCACACTCACTCACACTCATACTCATACTCACACACTCACACTCATACTCTCACTCATACTCACACATACTCATACTCACACTCATACTCACTCACACTCACACACTCACACTCACACTCAGTCACACTCATACTCACACTCATACTCACACTCACACTCACACTCATACTCATACTCTCACTCATACTCACACTCATACTCTCACTCATACTCATACTCTCACTCATACTCTCACTCATACTCACACTCATACTCACACTCATACTCTCACTCATACTCACACTCATACTCACACTCACACTCATACTCATACTCACACTCATACTCATACTCACACTCATACTCTCACTCATACTCATACTCACTCACTCACACTCATACTCATACTCACACACTCACACTCATACTCTCACTCATACTCACACTCATACTCATACTCTCACACACACTCATACTCACTCACAATCACACTCATACTCATACTCACACTCATACTCACACACTCACACTCATACTCTCACTCATACTCACACTCATACTCATACTCTCACACTCACTCATACTCACTCACAATCACACTCACTCACACTCATACTCATACTCACACTCATACTCACTCACACTCACACTCAGTCACACTCATACTCACACTCACACTCATACTCACACTCACACTCATACTCATACTCTCACTCATACTCACACTCATACTCACACTCATACTCTCACTCATACTCACACTCACACTCATACTCTCACTCATACTCATACTCTCACTCATACTCACACTCATACTCTCACTCATACTCACACTCATACTCATACTCTCACTCATACTCACACTCATACTCACACTCATACTCACACTCATACTCATACTCACACTCATACTCATACTCTCACTCATACTCACACTCACACTCATACTCACACTCACACTCATACTCATACTCATACTCTCACTCATACTCATACTCTCACTCATACTCATACTCTCACTCATACTCATACTCATACTCACACTCATACTCACACTCATACTCATACTCATACTCTCACTCATACTCACACTCATACTCTCACTCATACTCTCACTCATACTCACACTCATACTCATACTCACACTCATACTCATACTCTCACACTCATACTCATACTCTCACACTCATACTCATACTCACACTCATACTCACACTCATACTCATACTCATACTCATACTCACACTCATACTCACACTCATACTCATACTCTCACTCATACTCACACTCACACTCATACTCTCACTCATACTCTCACTCATACTCACACTCATACTCACACTCATACTCATACTCACACTCATACTCATACTCTCACACTCATACTCATACTCTCACACTCACTCATACTCACTCACAATCACACTCACTCACACTCATACTCATACTCACACACTCACACTCATACTCTCACTCATACTCACACATACTCATACTCACACTCATACTCACTCACACTCACACACTCACACTCACACTCAGTCACACTCATACTCACACTCATACTCACACTCACACTCACACTCATACTCATACTCTCACTCATACTCACACTCATACTCTCACTCATACTCATACTCTCACTCATACTCTCACTCATACTCACACTCATACTCACACTCATACTCTCACTCATACTCACACTCATACTCACACTCACACTCATACTCATACTCACACTCATACTCATACTCACACTCATACTCTCACTCATACTCATACTCACTCACTCACACTCATACTCATACTCACACACTCACACTCATACTCTCACTCATACTCACACTCATACTCATACTCTCACACACACTCATACTCACTCACAATCACACTCATACTCATACTCACACTCATACTCACACACTCACACTCATACTCTCACTCATACTCACACTCATACTCATACTCTCACACTCACTCATACTCACTCACAATCACACTCACTCACACTCATACTCATACTCACACTCATACTCACTCACACTCACACTCAGTCACACTCATACTCACACTCACACTCATACTCACACTCACACTCATACTCATACTCTCACTCATACTCACACTCATACTCACACTCATACTCTCACTCATACTCACACTCACACTCATACTCTCACTCATACTCATACTCTCACTCATACTCACACTCATACTCTCACTCATACTCACACTCATACTCACACTCATACTCACACTCATACTCTCACACTCACTCATACTCACTCACAATCACACTCACTCACACTCATACTCATACTCACACTCATACTCACTCACACTCACACACTCACACTCACACTCAGTCACACTCATACTCACACTCATACTCACACTCACACTCATACTCATACTCATACTCTCACTCATACTCACACTCATACTCATACTCACACTCATACTCATACTCTCACTCATACTCACACTCATACTCACACTCATACTCACACTCATACTCACACTCACACTCATACTCACACTCACACTCATACTCATACTCATACTCTCACTCATACTCACACTCATACTCATACTCACACTCATACTCATACTCTCACTCATACTCACACTCATACTCACACTCATACTCACACTCATACTCACACTCACACTCATACTCATACTCACACTCACACTCATACTCATACTCACACTCATACTCACTCACACTCACACTCAGTCACACTCATACTCACACTCACACTCATACTCACACTCACACTCATACTCATACTCTCACTCATACTCATACTCACACTCACACTCATACTCATACTCATACTCTCACTCATACTCACACTCATACTCATACTCACACTCATACTCATACTCTCACTCATACTCACACTCATACTCACACTCATACTCACACTCATACTCACACTCACACTCATACTCATACTCACACTCATACTCATACTCTCAAACTCATACTCATACTCTCACTCATACTCACACTCATACTCTCACTCATACTCTCACTCATACTCACACTCATACTCACACTCATACTCATACTCACACTCATACTCATACTCTCACACTCACACTCATACTCATACTCATACTCACACTCATACTCACACTCATACTCATACTCTCACTCATACTCTCACTCATACTCATACTCATACTCTCACTCATACTCACACTCACACTCATACTCACACTCATACTCTCACACTCATACTCATACTCTCACACTCATACTCATACTCTCACACTCATACTCACACTCATACTCACACTCATACTCATACTCATACTCTCACTCATACTCATACTCTCACTCATACTCACACTCACACTCACACTCATACTCATACTCACACTCATACTCACACTCATACTCATACTCACACTCATACTCATACTCTCACTCATACTCACACTCATACTCACACTCATACTCACACTCATACTCACACTCACACTCATACTCATACTCACACTCATACTCATACTCTCAAACTCATACTCATACTCTCACTCATACTCACACTCATACTCTCACTCATACTCTCACTCATACTCACACTCATACTCACACTCATACTCATACTCACACTCATACTCATACTCTCACACTCACACTCATACTCATACTCATACTCACACTCATACTCACACTCATACTCATACTCTCACTCATACTCTCACTCATACTCATACTCATACTCTCACTCATACTCACACTCACACTCATACTCACACTCATACTCTCACACTCATACTCATACTCTCACACTCATACTCATACTCTCACACTCATACTCACACTCATACTCACACTCATACTCATACTCATACTCTCACTCATACTCATACTCTCACTCATACTCACACTCACACTCATACTCACACTCATACTCTCACTCATACTCACACTCATACTCATACTCTCACTCATACTCTCACTCATACTCACACTCACACTCATACTCTCACTCATACTCACACTCATACTCATACTCTCACTCATACTCTCACTCATACTCTCACTCATACTCACACTCATACTCACACTCATACTCACACTCATACTCATACTCTCACTCATACTCACACTCACACTCATACTCTCACTCATACTCTCACTCATACTCACACTCATACTCATACTCTCACTCATACTCTCACTCATACTCTCACTCATACTCACACTCATACTCACACTCATACTCACACTCATACTCATACTCACACTCATACTCTCACTCATACTCACACTCACACTCATACTCACACTCATACTCTCACTCATACTCATACTCTCACTCACACTCATACTCACACTCATACTCTCACTCATACTCACACTCATACTCTCTCATACTCACACTCACACTCATACTCATACTCATACTCACACTCACCCTCATACTCATACTCTCACACTCACTCATACTCACTCACAATCACACTCACACTCACACTCATACTCACACTCATACTCTCACTCATACTCACACTCATACTCATACTCTCACACACACTCATACTCACTCACAATCACACTCATACTCATACTCACAATCACACTCACACTCACAATCACACTCACTCATACTCACACTCACACTCATACTCACTCACAATCACACTCATACTCAAGTACTGTTGTCTGATCTCTGTGTGTGTGTGTGTGTGTGTGTGTGTGTGTGTGTGTGTGTGTGTCCTCAGCAATGTAATGACGTGGGTCTGATGGCGTATCTGGGATCCATCACCAAAACCTGCAACAGCATGAATCAGTTTATCAACAAGTTCAACGTCCTGTACGATCGTCAGGGCATCGGCCGGCGCATGAGAGGCCTGTTCTTCTGAAACACTCCGTCGCCTGCTCTCTCTCCCATCATACCCTCTCCTCTCTCTCCCATCATACCCTCTCCTCTCTCTCCCATCATACCCTCTGCTCTCTCTCCCATCATAACCTGTGCTCTCTCGCCCTTCATATCCTCTGCTCTCTCTCCCATCATAACCTGTGCTCTCTCGCCCTTCATATCCTCTGCTCTCTCTCCCATCATAACCTGTGCTCTCTCGCCCTTCATATCCTCTGCTCTCTCTCCCATCATAACCTGTGCTCTCTCGCCCTTCATATCCTCTGCTCTCTCTCCCATCATAACCTGTGCTCTCTCGCCCTTCATATCCTCTGCTCTCTCTCCCATCATACCCTGTGCTCTCTCTCCCATCATACCCTGTGCTCTCTCTCATATTCTCTCGCCCTTCATATTCTCTTCTCTTTGTCACTCTTCATATTCTATGCTCTCTCTGACTGTTCCTGCTGTTTGACAAATAAACATGATGTTTTTGTGCGAGGCTGTCTGTTTATCATTACCTGTGCATGTCCAGATATGAGACGCAACCCTCGAGTCGGGTTTATTTCTGATACAGATTCTTTCATAGCAGTTTAGGAAACTGTTTAGGAAACCTCTGTATCGCTCATGCTCCATTAGATGAGCGTCTGTAGATCACTGCTCGTGTCCAACACACACTCTAACCCACCAGATCAACAGCCGTTACACGTTTCCAGAAGGAGATCAGAGTTTTAAAGCAAACTACCTAGATATTCATTTATACAATGTGGTGTTTGATAAATATTTAAAAATATTTCCCAGATGAAAGTGCTATTTTATGAGCTGTTACCAGGTCAGGGGGACAAATCATCAAGTTCCAAACAGAAGTCTTCATTTTTAATAAGTTAAAATGAGATTAAAGCAAAATCTACTGATTTACGCATTAGATTTATAAAGAAATGTTGATAAGCTGCAACAAAACCGTTAGTACGAACACCACAAGAGCTAATAGACAGACTGTGTGAATCTGTGTGAGTGAGTGAGACGGAGTGTGTGTGTGTGTGTGTGTGTGTGTTTATTGTGTCTCTTATGCTCGCTCAGCATCTGTAAAAGCTCTTTAAACACTAACAGCTGTGAAGGTAAAGCTAATGATCTGAAATCTGCTGCTGTTAGCAGAGACTCTCAGTGTGAACTTCACGAGCGTCTGCTTCCTGAAACACAACTGATCCAGGACAAAACCATTCAGTCCACTTCAAACTTTATTGATGTTTCTGAACATGGGTTATGAAGCATGAAACATACAATGAAATGAAACAGACAGTGTCGGCTCTATGCGCTGTCGGCTGAAGGATAGGCGTGTCGGAGCGGGTCGTAGAGCTCAGACCGGTAGTTGTAGGGATGAGGGTTGGAGTAATAATACGGATGTGGTTGTTTCTTGCTGACGGGAATCGGATCCGGATCGTCCTCCTCCAGAACCGGAGCCAGAACCGGAACCTTCCCCTTCACGGGCCGCGGCGGGTGGTCGATCAGGCAGTCGGGGTCCCAGTACGGGTCGCAATCGAACTCCATGGCCTTGAAGAGCATGGGGGCGGGAGGAGGGGGCGGGGCCAGCTCAGGTGTTCTGGAGGGGGGCGGGGCCGGGGGCGGGGTCTCCAGCCGGCAGGTGGAGTGGTAGCGCGGGTCGCACAGCACCGGCACGGCTCCGGTGGGCATGTAGATGATGTGTGGTTTACACAGCGGGTCTTTACTGTTGCACAGATACACCACATCAGCCTGAGCGAGGGGCGGAGCCACGCCCTTAACTACGGCTGGGGGCGGAGCTACGCCCTTAACTGGGGCTGGGGGCGGAGCCATGGCTTTAACTGGGGCCGGGGGCGGAGCCTGTTTACACCCCTTGTCTTTGGCAGGGTCGCACTTGGGAAGCGGTGGGAGAACCGGAAGGCCCAGCTTGCTCTGGTACTGGGCGGCGTTGGGCCCGTAGACGTGCTCCAGCTGCCTCATCTGCTGGTACAGCATCCGGATCCGGTCGATCTCGTACAGCTGCGGGAATACACACGGGATAAAGGGGTTGTAATCTTGAAGGACAGCTTTATATTTTCATATTTAAAGATAAAATATATACTGAGTGTGAAAATTATAAAAACGCATTAAAATACAGTAGTCAACATTTGAAGTGGATCAAAAAAGTTCATCAAAGTTTATCTTAAGACAAGAACGGGTATTGTTCAATATTCATGTATAACTTTGATGGAAGGGTTAGGTCCACTTCTAATGTTCACTACTGGAGGGTCAGCAACATGCCTCTAGTGTTTCATTACTGAATCTACAGTACAGCACAGGCATATAGTATTCAGTTCGGTTTGTCTGTCATCTTGTGAACCGTCTGTGTGTGAAGCGTGTGTGTGTGTGTGTGTGTGTGTGTGTGTGAAGCGTCTTACGCCCTCGGTGTGTCCGATGCTGCTGTAATATCGGTAATACGCCTGGAAGTCTGGAGTGTGCCGGTGCCAGCGGGGGTCAGCGCTGCGTCTGGGCCGAGAGCCGGACAGGAACTCATTCGCCTTGCTGGAGTCGATGCTGACTGAAGCAACTTCTAGAACACACACACACACACAGAGACACACACACACAGAGACACACACACACACAGAGACACACACACACACACACACACACACAGAGACACACACACACACAGAGACACACACACACACACACACACACACACACAGAGACACACACACACACACACACACACACACAGAAACACACACAGAGACACACACACACACACACACACACAGAGACACACACACACAGAAACACACACAGAGACACACACACACACACACACACACACACACACACACACACACACACACACAGAGACACACACACACACACACACACAGAAACACACACACAGAGAGACACACACACACACACACACACACACACACACACACACACACAGAAACACACACACAGAGAGACACACACACACACACACACACACACACACACACACACACACACACAGAGACACACACACACACACACACACTCACACACACACACACACACACACAGAGAAACACACACACACACACACACACACACACACACACACACAAACACACACACACACACACACACAGAGACACACACACAGAAACACACACACAAACACACACACACACACACTAAGATGAATCATAAAAATTGTTTCTCTGTATCTTCCTATGAAATAAAACAGTTGGCAACAAGTAGAACATAATTCATAATTTTTAACTGTACAAAATAATTTCTATTGTACTTTTCAGAAAAATTGCATGTATTTTCCTTTTAAATTTAATACATTCTTTTCCACTGTATTGACTTATTGTACATTTACACCAAAAGGAACAGTATACGGTATTTTCTTTTGTCTAAAATTACTTTTTTTATTAAGCAATCTACTGCATGTGCCCTTCTGTGTGTGTGTGTGTGTGTGTGTGTGTGTGTGTGTGTGTGTGTGTGTGTGTGTGTGTCTGTGTCTGTGTGTGTGTCTCTGTGTGTGTCTGTGTGTGTGTGTCTCTGTGTGTGTGTGTGTGTGTGTGTGTGTGTGTGTGTGTCTGTGTGTGTGTGTGTGTGTGTGTGTGTGTGTCTCTGTGTGTGTGTGTGTGTGTGTGTGTGTGTGTCTGTGTGTGTCTGTGTGTGTGTGTGTGTGTGTGTGTGTGTGTGTGTGTCTCTCTGTGTGTGTGTGTGTGTGTGTGTGTGTGTGTGTGTGTGTGTGTGTCTGTGTGTGTGTGTGTGTGTGTGTGTGTGTGTGTGTGTGTGTGTGTGTGTGTGTGTGTGTGTGTGTGTGTGTGTTACAGCTCTGAGAGACGAAACCCAGAGGAACTTCCATCATTCCAGACATTAGTAACCCGTGTTTAGATGCGAGTGTAAAGCTCTTCACCTTCCGGTCTGAGGATGTTCATCAGGGATTTCGCCTCAAGCTGACCTGGAAACATTTGAACAATTCATGAAAAAATTAAAAATATGTAGGCCTACACAAATGTTTTTGCTTATATTGATAATTAATACAAGACACATGATTAAGGCATGAGAGTGAATAGAATAGAATAGAATAGAATAGAATAGAATAGAATAGAACAGAATAGAATAGAATAGAATAGAACAGAATAGAACAGAATAGAATAGAATAGAATAGAACAGAATAGAATAGAATAGAACAGAATAGAATAGAATAGAACAGAATAGAATAGAATAGAATAGAATAGAATAGAATAGAATAGAATAGAATAGAACAGAAACTCACATGGCAGGAGGCAGAAGAACACAGACAGCAGCTTCACCGCAGACATCGTGACCTGAGTTTAACAGAGGAATAAACTCATCGACTGCAGCTGCTAAAATATCTTCAGATATTATATATTCGGCTGCTGGAAATCAGAGTTAAAGTCTTCACTCACCTCTCCTGTGATGCCGCTTTCCCATCACTGAGCAAACAGGTGCTTTTATACTTTCTGCTCTGCCCGTCTTCTGTCAATCATTCGACCTCGCCCGACTATTGGTCAGATCCGCGCTGAAGCCCCGCCCACGGCCCCGGGCTCAGGTTTAACCCTAACCTATTTTTTTACAGTCTATGGGTTTAACGCGCGCGCAGCAGCAACGCGCGCGCACACACACACACACACACACACACACACACCAACAATAAAACATTAAACACACAGCGAGTGCGCTTTTCAAATAAGACTGAACTTGTCGACAGTTTTATATTTAAAATACTCAGACTGACAGCATTCATTATTATGAGCGGCTGTCGCCGGATTATTATTTGCTTAGTTAAAAACAGATGTTTTCTCCCAAGCTGAAACTTTAAAAGCTGCTAATAAAACCAGTTTTGCAGACGTGACACATTCCAGAAACTTCCATCCCCTTTTATCGCTTTTATTTTCATCCTGAGGAAAAGATCTCAAACACGTCTTAAACATTTAGCACAGACCTTCACTCGCAGACCAACCCTTTTCATCAGGTTTGCACCCTGAAATAATGCTATTTTTTAATGATGAAAAATAGATCAAGAAGGACACAATATCAATATTTGGTCAACTTAAATCACTTATTTTACATCAAACCAACATTGAAACAATATCAAATCAATCTTCCTTTTTTTGTACAGCAGGATCTCAAATAAATAAATCTTGCTTTATTTCTATGCCAGTGAATCGTGTCCGTTTTGACTTCTTTCAAGCAGGGATAAAATTAACATGATTTTGAACCAAAAATACACTAACTCAAAATCATTGATTAAGCAACTCCAAAACAAACAGCATAACCAGGTTCACTTATTACTAACACAAAAAAATTTTTTTTTTAATAAATATATTGTATATATACAATAACACAGCAAGGTACTGGTATCTCATAACAGCACGTACAGCCAAATATTATCTTACAATCTTTGGATATACATGTTCATATATATGCATATAAATGATAACAAAAATAGAAATAATAGTTATAATACAACATTTTATTGACCAAAAAAAATAATTAAAAATGAAAAGGATATATCAGTCACTGAGCATCTTCAAGAAAGTTCCACAGAGAAGACCAAGTGCACCAGAAAACGTCTCTGGTTACTTGCGTAACCTATGTTCTCTGAATAGGGAACGAGACGCTGCGGATAGCGCAGTGGGATATTCTCTGAATGTGCCGATTGTCTGAAGCCCAATAGAATCACGCCAATTCATTGGCTGATGGCGCCCGCGCAATCTGGCTCCGCCCCGGCGCTCTTACGTCGCATCATCACATATTTGCGCGCGCCATCTGCTCCTCAGATTTCTCTGCCGAAAAGAAAACTGTCAGCAGCGCGAGGAGATTGGCAGCTAACGCAGCGTCTCGTTCCCTATTCAGAGAACATAGGTTACGCAAGTAACCAGAGACGTTCTCTTTCATAGGTTCACTCAACGCTGCGGATAGCGCAGTGGGAACGGACTACCAAACTCGCCAAGCTAGAGCGCTTTCCATGACTGGTACATAAATGAGACAACGACCAAGATGAGTTCAAACAGAAAGAACCTGGGAACCCGGGGTCATGTCAAGATCCAAATTATAGAACCTTACAAAAGTGTGCGGAGAGGACCAGCCTGCCGCAACACAAATGTCCTCCAAAAGTGCTCCTCTAAAAAGAGCTTGAGAAGATGCCACACTTCTGGTGGAATGTGCTCTAATGCTAAGAGGTGAAGGCAAGCCACGCACCTCGTAAGCCAACGAGATAGCTTCTGTGACCCAGTGAGAAATCCTCTGCTTTGATGCAGCAAGCCCACGGCGGCCAGCACCGAAGCAAACCAGAAGCTGGTTAGATTTCCTCCAACCGCCTGAGCGGTCTAAATATATCTTAAGAGAACGAACTGGGCAGAGCAAGTTAAGCTTCTTATCTTCCTCAGAAGAAAATGGAGGAGGATGGAAAGCGTTAAGGTTAACCACCTGCGAGCGGAAAGTTGTGGAAAGAACTTTGGGGACATACCCTGGTCTAGGCCTCAAGGAAACCTTGACCAAGCCAGGAGCAAAGTTCAAGCAAGACTCGCTAACAGAAAGAGCTTGTAAGTCTCCTACCCGCTTTAATGAGGACAAAGCCAACAAAAGAGAAACCTTGAGAGTTAGAATCCGCTCCGGAGCTGACTCCAAGGGCTCAAAGGGAGCCTTCGTCAAACCGTCTAGGACAACAGAAAGGTCCCATGAGGGAACTCTAGGGGAGCGAGCCGGTTTCAGGCGCTTAACCCCACGCATGAAGGCCTAAACTAACCTTAGTTTCTCCAGGGGAATCTCGTCCGATTCCCTATGTGCTGCAATAGCTGCGACATAAACTCTGAGAGTGGTAGCAGCTGCTCCAGAAGCAAACTTCTCCTGCAGGAATTCCAGTACTGAACCAACAGGGCAGTTAACTGGGCTCCTATCATGTGCTAAGCACCATGTCTCAAAAACCTTCCATTTGGAGGAATATAGCCTCCTTGTAGAAGGGGCTCTAGCACTCGCAATGTGCGAGCAGAACTTAATGCTAACGGCCTCTGATCGGCCAAACATACAGCTTCCACATGTCTGGACGAGGATGCCATATCCTGCCCTGCAGCTGGGACAGCAGGTCTTCCCTGACCGGGATCTTCCAGGGGGAAGATTCCAGCAGAGGAATTAGCTCCGAAAACCATGGCTGGGACGGCCAGAACGGAGCTACCAGGAGGAGGCGGACTCCGCTCTCCCTCACTCTGGCCAAGACCGCCTGGATCAGTTTGATGGGCGGGAAGGCATAGAGTTTCTGCGTTGGCCAAGGGTGAGCGAACGCATCTATCCCTAATGGAGCCGGGGGACTCAGGGAGAACCAAAGTGGGCATTGGGCCGACTCTTGAGATGCAAAGAGGTCCACTTCCGCTTCTCCGAAAACCTCCCAGATCAGGGCCACCGTCTGGCGGTTCAACATCCATTCTCCCGATCTGAGTTTCTGCCTCGACAGAAAATCTGCTGCGAGGTTCAGAACCCCAGGGACATGAACTGCTCTCAGAGAAAGGAATCTGCTCTGAGACCACAGGAGAAGGTGACGCGCATGCCTGTCTAGGGTGCGCGACCAAGAACCCCCCTGCCGGTTCACATGAGACACCACTGCCATGTTGTCCGTTCTGACAATTACATGGTGTCCCTCCAGAAGAGGGAGAAAATGATGCAGAGCCAGAAAAACGGCTCTTAACTCCAGGCAGTTTATGTGCCAAGAGAGAGTCTCGCCAGTCCAGACCCCACACGCTGGTCTGCCCTCGAAAACTGCTCCCCAGCCGGTGAGAGAGGCATCCGTCGTAATCATCTGGCGACGAAATACCGCACCCATGCTGACCCCTTTCCGAAGAAAAAGAGGGTCCCGCCAAACTGACAGGGCTCGAAAGCAACTGCGCGATACCTTCAGTAGGCGAAGGGTTGGCCCAGAGGGCCGAACCGCTGAGAGCTTCATCCACCACATGAAGGGTCTCATGTGGAGCAGGCCCAGTGGTAGCACGGAGGAGGCTGCGGCCATTAGGCCCAGCATCCTGCGGCAAGTGCCCACAGACACATGATGGCCTAGCGAAAAACGGGCCAAGCATGTCATTAGACTGGAAATCCGCGCAGGAGCCAAGTGGGCCTGCATGAGAACGGAATCCATGTTCACCTCCAAGAAAACGGTGCTTTGAGCCGGAGCGAGAACACTCTTCTCCGAGTTCAACCTCAAACCGAGAGACTGGATATGACTCAAGACGATGTCTCTGTGGTGGGTCACTAGCTCCCTGGACTGGGCTAAAATGAGCCAATCGTCCAGGTAATTTAGAATACGGATGCCCTGGAGCCGCAATGGGGCCAGAGCTGCATCCATACACTTCGTGAATGTCCTCGGGGCCAGAGCGAGGCCGAAGGGAAGGACCCTGTACTGGAACGCTCTTTCTCCAAAGGCGAACCTGAGGAACTGCCTGTGTCGCCGTACAACCTGGATGTGAAAGTAAGCATCCTTTAGGTCTACTGTCACAAACCAATCCCCTGGCCGAATCTGAGATATGATAGCTTTCAGCGTCAACATCTTGAATTTCCCTTTGTAAAGGGAGAAGTTCAGTCGGCGGAGGTCCAGTATGGGACGCAAACCGCCGCCCTTCTTCGGGACCAGGAAATAACGGCTGTAAAAGCCCCGTTCGGTTTCCCCTGAAGGAACCTCCTCTATTGCTTCTTTGAGAAGGAGGGATGAAATTTCCTGCTGAAGTACAGAAACCTGAGTGGCGCTGTCTACTACAGTAGGAAAGACCCCGTTGAAACAGGGGGGATTGCGGCAAAACTGAAGAGTGTAGCCGAACCGAACTGTGCAAAGAACCCAAGACGATACCCCTGGTAAGCGCTCCCATTCTTGAAAGAAATGTGAAAGAGGAAGAGGGATGTTGTAATGCAGACGACATACCTGAGTGAGGGTGCCGTGTTGACATACGTGGGGTAGAGAAGTTGACTGTGCAGGAGAGCCCTTGGCGTCCTGGCACGTGATGGGAGGCATCGATGCTGGGGTCATGGTGACCAGGTCCGTCTGTTCCGGAGGAAAGCGAAAAGTGCCTCCGAGGATGCGACCGGCAGTTATAGAGAGTGTCGGGGGTGAGGGGAGAAAGCAAAAAGCGTCTCCTTCCTCCCGCGCCGGGCTGAGTAGAGATGGTGAAAAATGGCCTGCACTTCGAGACACTCTGAGAGGCGAAGGTGACAGGGCAAGGAAAGGAGAGCTGGGAGGTGGGCAGAAACGCTTGCGCGGTCTGTCCCAACCTTGAGGAAGCAGAGGAGCTCTCCTTTTTCCGACCCGAGGGTCAGGAACGGCTCTGGGCCGCCAGAGCGGTCGGTTTGTCGGACCGCTTCATCTGGAGGCGCTTATGAGGCCGTTGACGGGGAAACGGGCGACCACGGGCTCCCCAAACCGTGTTAGGTGGGGGATGCACCGGTTCGCTCCTCCTGTTAAAGAACTCCGGTCTATGAGAGGGACGTTCTCTGGGTCGAACAGGGGAGGGAGCAGAAGGTTCCCTAGCCCTCCTGGGCATGAACTGTCTGAACGCGGCCGATTGGGATTTGGAGGAGCGGAATTTCTCAACCACCGTGTTGACCGCCTCACCAAACAACCCTGTTTGAGAAATGGGGGCGTCCAAGAGTCCTTGTCACGGATCTCCGTGAGATTAAGCCACAAGTGGCGCTCCACCGCAACAGAACCAGCCATAGAGCGCCCTATAGCGCGTGCGGTATGTTTGGTGGCTCTTAAGGCTAAATCCGTAGCCTTACGAAGCTCCTTGACCGCTTCAGGGGTCACGCCATCGCCCTCGTCCATTTCCTTCAGGACGTCCGCTTGGTAGGCCTGAAGAATGGCCATAGTGTGCAGGGTCATGCCTGCCTGCCCAGCCGCCATGTAGGATTTTCCAATGAGAGAGGAAGTAGTCCTACATGCTTTAGAGGGGAGGAGGGGGCGCGATTTCCAGGACGGCGCAGAGGATGGAGCAAGATGGTCGGCTAAAGTCTCCTCAATCGCCGGAATGGCGGAATAGCCCTGTTCCACAGAACCCACTAGGTTGGTGAAATCAGCAGCTGCCGCATTAGTGAGGCGCGCAGAGAAAGGCTGCTTCCAGGATCTGGAAATCTCATGATGCAGATCACTGAAAAATGGCAGCTTTCTCCGTTGAGGCCTAGAATTAGGGCCACTGAGAAGTCTCTCGTCGAGTTTCGACGACTGAGATTCGCGGGGCTTGTCGGGCCAATCAATAGCGAGCTTCTCCGTAGCGCGCGAAAGTACGTCAACGAGCTCCGCGTAGGCCGCAGTTGGCCGCGCTTCCTGGCCGCTCGGCGGGATAACCTCGTCGGCGAGAGTAGGCCCGAAATCCTCGGAGTCGGAGGCCTCGGTAAAAAGTACATCCTCCAGCCCGAAAGAAACCGCGTCGCGTGCTCTCGGGCTGGGGCTCAAATAATCGTGCGAAAATTCGACTGGCATGCCTCGCGCGTGCCGAGGGGAGGGAGGGAGAGAAAGAGCGGGGCTCGTCTGCTCGAACTCCACATCCTCAAGCTCTACATCCGAACCCCAAGTCGCGGATCCTCGAGAGGCCTCGAGAGCGCGACAGGGGGAGACGAATGATTCCCTCTCAAAAACCGCGAGCCGCGATTTGAGGGTTTTGAGCAACAAATTTTCACAGAATTTGCATTTAGACAATCCTATGACTGCCTCGCGCGCATGTGAAAAGCCCAAACATTTAACACACTTACTGTGTGGGTCGTCGTTAGCGATGTAACGAGCACATGGCGGGGTACAGCGTCGGTATTCCATGGCACTTCACCGTAAGGAGAAACAGAGTTCCGCTTGAACAGTCGCAGAAGCGCCGAGAATAATCCAGAAGTTGTAATTCGAGCTCAGAAAAATCACGAGCGAAGGGCAACGTGACCGCTTCGTTCTGAAGGCAGAGAAATCTGAGGAGCAGATGGCGCGCGCAAATATGTGATGATGCGACGTAAGCGCGTCGGGGCGGAGCCAGATTGCGCGGGCGCCATCAGCCAATGAATTGGCGTGATTCTATAGGGCTTCAGACAATCGGCACATTCAGAGAATATCCCACTGCGCTATCCGCAGCGTTGAGTGAACCTATGAAAGAGAACATCAGATCTTTGATGCAGATCATATGTTAGTTTCTCTAGAGGTAGAAGAGTAGCGGCTTGACTCATCCACATATTGACTGAGGGTATCTGAGTAGTTCTAACACTTTTTAAACACATCGTGCACATAAAAGATTTACATTACAGCAGAACTTAGACATCAACAATCAGCATATGAATCTCAACAATGGTGACAATCAATAAAATATTTAGAAAAACAGATCTGATCAGAATTCTGAACATCCCAAATCAGAAAAATAAAAGCAAATAAAGAAAATAGGCCATTTAGCTGCATAATTTAGTGATGCTGCAATGCATGCTGGGAGTCATCAATGTGTTTTGTTCTCTGCTGGCACTCAGCATGCATCGCGGTATGAAGATTTTTGTTGTCACCATTGTTGAGATTCATGTGCTGATTCTAGATGTCTGTGTGTCTGAAACTTTTCAAAACACCTTTTCAAAATTAAAATCAGACAGAAGGGCTTCATACTAGGGCTACTGCTCTAAAGAAAACCAAAATCTGGGCAGTTTTTACTAAAACAATTTTTTATAGGCCCTTGAACTTGGTATTTTAGACAATACACAGAAGCGCTTATTGCACCATCAGCCCAATTAGCACCTGCTATTCTCCATAATTTTTGGGGGTGTGTTAAATCAGACAGAAGGGCTTCATACTAGGGCTACTGCTCTAAAGAAAACCAAAATCTGGGCAGTTTTTACTTAAGCAATCTTTTTTTTATGGACCCTTGAACTTGGCATATTAGACAATACACAGAAGCGCTTATTCCACCATCAGCCCAATTAGCACCTGTTATTCTCCATCGTCTTTGAGGGTGTGTCAAATCTGACAGAAGGGCTTCATACTAGGGCTACTGCTCTAAAGAAATCACAAATCTGGGCAGTTTTTACTTAAGCAATCTTTTTCTATGGGCCCTTGAACTTGGCATATTAGACAATACACAGAAGCGCTTATTCCACCATCAGCCCAATTAGCACCTGCTATTCTCCATAATTTTTGGGGGTGTGTTAAATCAGACAGAAGGGCTTCATACTAGGGCTACTGCTCTAAAGAAAACCAAAATCTGGGCATTTTTTACTAAAACAATCTTTTTTTATAGGCCCTTGAACTTGGTATATTAGACAATACACAGAAGAGCTTATTGCACCATCAGCCCAATTAGCAGCTATTATTCTCCATAGTCTTTGAGGGTGTGTTAAATCAGACAGAAGGGCTTCATACTAGGGCTACTGCTCTAAAGAAATCAAAAATCTGGGCAGGTTTTACCAAACCAATCTTTTTTTATGGGCCCTTGAACATGGCATATTAGATAAAACACAGAGCGCTTATTGCACCATCAGCCCAATTAGCACCTGCTATTCTCCATAGTCTTTGAGGGTGTGTTAAATCAGACAGAAGGGCTTCATACTAGGGCTACTGCTCTAAAGAAAACCAAAATCTGGGCAGGTTTTACCAAACCAATCTTTTTTTATGGGCCCTTGAACATGGCATATTAGATAAAACACAGAGCGCTTATTGCACCATCAGCCCAATTAGCACCTGCTATTCTCCATAGGTTTTGAGGGTGTGTTAAATCAGACAGAAGGGCTTCATACTAGGGCTACTAGTCTAAAGAAATCCAAAATCTGGGCAGTTTTTACTTAAGCAATTTTTTTTAATGGACCCTTGAACTTGGCATATTAGACAATACACAGAAGCGCTTATTGCACCATCAGCCCAATTAGCACCTGTTATTCTCCATAGTCTTTGAGGGTGTGTCAAATCTGACAGAAGGGCTTCATACTAGGGCTACTGCTCTAAAGAAATCCAAAATCTGGGCAGTTTTTACTTAAGCAATTTTTTTTAATGGACCCTTGAACTTGGCATATTAGACAATACACAGAAGCGCTTATTGCACCATCAGCCCAATTAGCACCTGTTATTCTCCTTCGTCTTTGAGGGTGTGTCAAATCTGACAGAAGGGCTTCATACTAGGGCTACTGCTCTAAAGAAATCCAAAATCTGGGCAGTTTTTACTTAAGCAATTTTTTTTAATGGACCCTTGAACTTGGCATATTAGACAATACACAGAAGCGCTTATTGCACCATCAGCCCAATTAGCACCTGTTATTCTCCATAGTCTTTGAGGGTGTGTCAAATCTGACAGAAGGGCTTCATACTAGGGCTACTGCTCTAAAGAAATCCAAAATCTGGGCAGTTTTTACTTAAGCAATTTTTTTTAATGGACCCTTGAACTTGGCATATTAGACAATACACAGAAGCGCTTATTGCACCATCAGCCCAATTAGCACCTGTTATTCTCCATAGTCTTTGAGGGTGTGTTAAATCAGACAGAAGGGCTTCATACTAGGGCTACTGCTCTAAAGAAATCAAAAATCTGGGCAGGTTTTACCAAACCAATCTTTTTTTATGGGCCCTTGAACATGGCATATTAGATAAAACACAGAGCGCTTATTGCACCATCAGCCCAATTAGCACCTGCTATTCTCCATAGGTTTTGAGGGTGTGTTAAATCAGACAGAAGGGCTTCATACTAGGGCTACTAGTCTAAAGAAATCCAAAATCTGGGCAGTTTTTACTTAAGCAATTTTTTTTAATGGACCCTTGAACTTGGCATATTAGACAATACACAGAAGCGCTTATTGCACCATCAGCCCAATTAGCACCTGTTATTCTCCATAGTCTTTGAGGGTGTGTCAAATCTGACAGAAGGGCTTCATACTAGGGCTACTGCTCTAAAGAAATCCAAAATCTGGGCAGTTTTTACTTAAGCAATCTTTTTTTATGGACCCTTGAACTTGGCATATTAGACAATACACAGAAGCACTTACTGCACCATCGGCCCAATTACCACCTGTGTTTTTTTTTGAAGAGCTAGGAAACTCTTGAATTTTTATCTTACCTATTTCCTGGGATTCGATAATATTTCAGTCCCCCAGATTTTTTCAAGTGGCGATTCCCCAAAATTAAATGTTTAAAGATTTTCACAATGAATAAAACAATTATTACTAATATTAATATCTCAATTCTATCGTTCATTAAGCATTTAGTCATGTCCCTGAAATATTTAACAAAATGTGCAGTGTCTATAATTTCTGGCAATATTGTGTCTTGTAAAAAAAAAGAAATTTCATAAATTAAAAAAAGACTATAGTTATGTCACAGTCTGAACCCCATCACATACAGTATTTGTATATTTCTAATTGTTTTGAGGTTGAAAACTTGACTGTTTTTCCACTTTGTTTATATGAATGATTTAAAATAAAATAATTTCAGAAAACATGTACTTAAAATTGACAACTCATAACTGTTATAAATTGAATATTTAATGCAATGTGAGCACGTACGTCAGGAATGTCAGCCACATCAGCAACAGAGACGTTCATACAGATATTCTGACCCAGAAAAGCACAAAAGGAGACTAAATCAAAAATATAAGATGGAACGCATTGTCTCCCTTCAAACAGTTTAGTCTCCAACCCCTAACACTATTACCCTCTGACATGTTCAGGATGAACACAAAATTGTGGTTTTAATTAAATATCTAAATTGAAAACATTTCTCCAAAAATATAAGCTAAGACCACAGAAACACAATGTTTGATATGTGCCTAATGATGTGTGGTATTTAGAAAACGAATCATGTAGTTGAAAATAGTTTAAATATTACAGATGTTACTAGTTACTAAACTCAATCCCAGCAGAAACTGCACTTACAAACCAGAGGAAATGAACTGCAGTGAAACAGCTGCACAATATTTTGTTCTATTTTTTATTGCACGATCTTCCAATATTTGGCTGATTCAGGGAAGAAAACACAAAGTGATTGCTTTACTCTCGCTTTACAAAAAATTTTAATTAAGTTTTGTGACAAACCACACTGAAATCTCATGTTCTGCTCGTGTCAGTATTGCATCAGAATCCTGAAGGAACGACCGTAAATCATCTTTACAAACAGACTCGGAACACAAAGATCATCTATTTACAGCATTTATTTCAGAAATAACAGATTAAAAAGCAAAACAAACTAAACTTGCTCCTTCCACATTAGCGGGAGAAGCTGAAACGGGTGAATCAGAGTCACGAGTCAGCGGAGGTTTAGCGGGTCACACGAAGGTGATGCGCGAGCGGGCCTGGTTGATCTGCCACACGTTCAGCTCCTCGTACTCGTCGAGTGCGGCCTGGAACTGGGCTGGAGTGAAGCCGCGGGACACACAGCGCTGCTCTGCCTCGTTCATCCGCACGGATCGGGCCGAACCCTCGCCGGAGAGCTCCCGCAGGAGAGAGAAGATCACATCAGCAGGACGCTGAGCCCTGAGGACGACAGAGAGCATTCTGGGAGCTGCTCCACCAATCATGGGTTTAACTGTTTCTGAGCTGCGTGAAGCTCTGTACAGATGGAGTATAGGTGAAGTAGAGATGGAGTAGAGGTGAAGTAGTGGTGGAGTAGAGATGGAGTAGAGGTGGATTGTAGAGAAGTAGTAGAGTTGGAGTAGAGATGGAGAGTAGAGGTGGAGTAGGGGTGGAGTAGAGGTGGAGTGTAGAGAAGAAGTAGAGTTGGAGTAGAGATGGAGAGTAGAGATGGAGTAGAGGTGGAATAGAGGTGGAGAGTAGAGGTGGAATAGAGGTGGAGTAGAGGAGGAGAGAAGAGATGGAGTAGAGATGAAGTAGAGGTGGAGTAGAGGTGAAGTAGTGGTGGAGTAGAGATGGAGTAGAGATGGAGTAGTGGTGGAATAGTGGTGGAGTAGAGGTGTAGAGGTGGAATAGTGGTGGAGTAGAGGTGGAGTAGAGATGGAGAGAAGAGATGGAGTAGAGGTGGAGTAGAGATGGAGTAGAAGTGGAGTAGAGATGGAGTAGAGGTGGAGAGAAGAGATGGAGTAGAGGTGGAATAGAGGTGGAGAGTAGCGGTGGAATAGAGGTGGAGTAGAGGAGGAGAGAAGAGATGGAGTAGAGATGAAGTAGAGGTGGAGTAGAGGTGAAGTAGTGGTGGAGTAGAGATGGAGTAGAGATGGAGTAGTGGTGGAGTAGTGGTGGAATAGTGGTGGAGTAGAGGTGTAGAGGTGGAATAGTGGTGGAGTAGAGGTGGAGTAGAGGTGGAGTAGAGATGGAGAGAAGAGATGGAGTAGAGGTGGAGTAGAGATGGAGTAGAGGTGAAGTAGAAGTGGAGTAGAGATGGAGTAGAGGTGGAGAGAAGAGATGGAGTAGAGGTGGAGAGAAGAGATGGAGTAGAGGAGGAGAGAAGAGATGAGGTAAAGGTGGAGTACAGATGGAGTAGAGGTGAAGTAGTGGTGGAATGAATAGAGGTGGAGCGTAGAGAAGAAGTAGAGTTGGAGTAGAGATGGAGTAGAGAAGTAGAGGTGGAGTAGAGATGGAATCAAGCGGCAACCTCCCCGTCTCTCTCTTGAAACCAACACGGAAGTGAGTTAAACTGCAATTCGTTGACTGGCCGCTTGGGCTGGCTGCAGAAGTGAGTCAAATCTGTATCTCCCTCATGTTAAAATTACCAACTTTACAGCAGAAAAAAATATGTTTACAGCCTGGATCTCTATGTGGCTTTGGTCTATACAGCTAATTTTGCCCTTCATAACAACTGTGAGGGGGGTGAATTATTTTATAACTCGTCCGTTTAGTTGATTAATATTTAAATTTAAGGGTGTGGCCAGTGGCCACTTGAGTGACAGATGGATTGCCGCTGTCAGTGCTAGCCGTTTGTCTGCTGTTACTAGCCGTCACTTCACCTCAACAAATGTTGCTGCTGAACTTGCCATCTCTGCAGTGTTTGTGCTTTTTTTCGGGATGATTTCATACAATTTAATACTTGGGTACAAAGCCCACGTCTTTGGATTCCGTCGTTATCGTTCGAGAGAACAACCAGCGCTGTATTTCAGTTGTTTTCCTCTGTGAACATGCACTAATGGATGTCTGACAATTTCGTTGCTTTTTGGGGTTTTCAAATTTAAAACGTCAATAAATACTCATTCATTCTGCTCTCACGGAACAGATGGATTATAATATGCTTATGTACCGTCAGATGAAATCCTGCAGGCGTCGGCGCTTTCTCCGTCCATGCAATAAATGCACATGAATGAGCGCGGATTTTCTAGCGCATTTACTTGCACTTCAAAGGCAATATATATGGTTTAACCCATTTGAGAGACGGCCAACATCAGAATTTAAAATGGACTGAATAAGCTCTCTACGAACTTGAGCAATGCCGCGCTGACGGACCATGAAAGAGTGACGGACATGTATGCACATAAATCACTGTCACACACAAACACTCTCGAAGTAATACACAGTCTCACTTGTAGCCATGTCTTTTAACTATTATAATATTTCGAAGGGCAAAAATAGGAACGTTTAATTGGCTTTACATCATCAGCTAACTCGATCACGTCGAGCGATCACGTCGAGCTAGGTGATTTCAGATAGCCAGGCTTCAGCTCCACTCACGCCCCGCCTGTTTGCCTATTTTCTGTTATCCGGGAGTGACGCAAGGCCAAGATGGCGACGGCCGGCTCCGCCCACTTTAGGCTTCAAAAATGCTCTTCAGAAACCTACGGGTGACGTCACGGACACTACGTCCATATTTTTTTACAGTCTATGGATGGAATAGAGATGGAGAGTAGAGGTGGAGCAGAGGTGGAATAGAGATGGAGAGTAGAGGTGGAGTAGAGATGGAATAGAGATGGAGAGTAGAGATGGAGTAGAGATGGAGAGTAGAGATGGAGTAGAGGTGGAATAGAGGTGGAGTAGAGATGGAATAGAGATGGAGAGTAGAGATGGAGTAGAGATGGAGAGTAGAGATGGAATAGAGATGGAGAGTAGAGATGGAGTAGAGATGGAGAGTAGAGATGGAGTAGAGATGGAATAGAGATGGAGAGTAGAGATGGAGTAGAGATGGAGTAGAGATGGAGAGTAGAGATGGAGTAGAGATGGAATAGAGATGGAGAGTAGAGATGGAGTAGAGATGGAGAGTAGAGATGGAGTAGAGGTGGAATAGAGGTGGAGTAGAGGTGGAATAGAGATGGAGAGTAGAGGTGGAGTAGAGATGGAGAGTAGAGATGGAGTAGAGATGGAATAGAGATGGAGAGTAGAGATGGAGTAGAGATGGAGAGTAGAGATGGAGTAGAGGTGGAATAGAGGTGGAGTAGAGATGGAATAGAGATGGAGAGTAGAGGTGGAATAGAGATGGAGAGTAGAGATGGAGTAGAGGTGGAATAGAGATGGAGAGTAGAGGTGGAGTAGAGATGGAATAGAGATGGAGAGTAGAGGTGGAATATAGATGGAGTACAGGTGGAATAGAGATGGAGAGTAGAGGTGGAGTATAGATGGAGTAGACGTGGAATAGAGATGGAGAGTAGAGGGAGTAGAGGTGGAATAGAGATGGAGTAGAGATGGAGTAGAGATGGAGAGTAGAGATGGAGTAGAGGTGGAATAGAGATGGAGAGTAGAGGTGGAATAGAGATGGAGAGTAGAGGTGGAGTATAGATGGAGTAGAGGTGGAATAGAGATGGAGAGTAGAGGGAGTAGAGGTGGAATAGAGATGGAGAGTAGAGATGGAATAGTGATGGAGAGTAGAGGTGGAATAGAGATGAGAGTAGAGGTGGAGTATAGATGGAGTAGAGATGGAGTAGAGATGGAGAGTAGAGGTGGAGTAGAGGTGGAGAGTAGATATGGAGTAGAGGTGGAGAGTAGAGGTGGAGTAGAGGTGGAATAGAGGTGGAGAGTAGATATGGAGTAGAGGTAAGAGTAGCGGTGGAATAGAGGTGGAGTAGAGGTGAAGTAGAGGTGGAGAGAAGAGATGGAGTACAGATGGAGTAGAGGTGGAATAGAGGTGGAGAGTAGATATGGAGAGAAGAGATGGAGTAGAGGTGGAGAGAAGAGATGGAGTAGAGGTGAAGTAGAGGTGGAGAGAAGAGATGGAGTACAGATGGAGTAGAGATGGAGTAGAGGTGAAGTAGTGGTGGAATAGAGTTGGAGTAGAGGTGGAGTAGAGAAGAAGTAGAGGTGGAGTAGAGATGGAATAGAGATGGAGAGTAGAGGTGGAGTAGAGATGGAGCAGAGGTGGAATAGAGATGGAGAGTAGAGGTGGAGTAGAGATGGAGTAGAGAAGAAGTAGAGTTGGAGTAGAGGTGGAATAGAGATGGAGAGTAGAGGTGGAGTAGAGATGGAGCAGAGGTGGAATAGAGATGGAGAGTAGAGATGGAGTAGAGGTGGAGCAGAGGTGGAATAGAGATGGAGAGTAGAGATGGAGCAGAGGTGGAGCAGAGGTGGAATAGAGATGGAGAGTAGAGATGGAGCAGAGGTGGAGCAGAGGTGGAATAGAGATGGAGAGTAGAGATGGAGTAGAGGTGGAATAGAGATGGAGAGTAGAGGTGGAGTAGAGATGGAATAGAGATGGAGAGTAGAGGTGGAGTAGAGATGGAGCAGAGGTGGAATAGAGATGGAGAGTAGAGGTGGAGTAGAGATGGAGTACAGGTGGAATATAGATGGAGAGTAGAGGTGGAGTAGAGATGGAGTAGAGATGGAATAGAGATGGAGAGTAGAGGTGGAATATAGATGGAGTAGAGGTGGAATAGAGATGGAGTAGAGAAGAAGTAGAGTTGGAGTAGAGATGGAATAGAGATGGAGAGTAGAGGTGGAGTAGAGATGGAGCAGAGGTGGAATAGAGATGGAGAGTAGAGATGGAGTAGAGGTGGAATAGAGATGGAGAGTAGAGGTGGAGTAGAGAAGTAGAGTTGGAGTAGAGGTGGAGTAGAGATGGAATAGAGATGAGAGTAGAGGTGGAGTAGAGATGAAGTAGAGGTGGAATAGAGATGGAGAGTAGAGATGGAGTAGAGGTGGAATAGAGATGGAGAGTAGAGATGAAGTAGAGGTGGAATAGAGATGGAGAGTAGAGATGGAGTAGAGGTGGAATAGAGATGAGAGTAGAGGTGGAGTAGAGGTGGAGAGTAGAGATGGAGCAGAGATGGAGCAGAGATGGAGAGTAGAGGTGGAGTAGAGATGAAGTAGAGGTGGAATAGAGATGGAGAGTAGAGATGGAGTAGAGGTGGAATAGAGGTGGAGTAGAGATGGAGTAGAGGTGGAGAGTAGAGATGGAGAAGAGATGGAGCAGAGATGGAATAGAGATGGAATAGAGATGGAGTAGAGATGGAGTAGAGATGGAGAGTAGAGATGGAGAAGAGATGGAGCAGAGATGGAATAGAGATGGAGTAGAGGTGAAAGGTCAGGGTACCTGGTGTTGCTGGTCTTGTCGGCCTGCAACGAGTCTTTGCTCATCTCCATCAGTCGCATCGCCTCGTTAACATCCTCCTTCTCTACGACATCCACCATCCGCAGACGAGCCTGAACACACACACACACACGTGAATAAAGGAACCACATGTTCCTTAGAAAACATGATTTCCAACCTCAGTTGTCCTTCAGCAAACGGACGAGCTGTGCCGGCACTGTCAGACCGAGACAAGTGCAATGCCTTCTGGGAAATCCAGCAACTGCCCAAGTCTCGGCCTCTCAACACCAGCTAGTCTCTGGGTCACGCGTGTGAGTCGGCGTGTCGTGTGCGGTCAGTTTTGCATGGGTTTGCACAGCGGCGTGACCGAGGCTGACTGCCGACCCCGCAAAGCTGACCGTCACCACGACAACAGGCGTGTTGGACAGCAGCATGTGACCTGGAAGAGGAAGCGTGTGAACGGCGGAGTGTGTCGTGAAGTGCCGTTTCTACAGTAGAGATGATCACAGCTACCTGCACAAACAGCACTTTTAACACACAACGCCCTCATCAGAACCAGAGATCACAGTGTGTCTCTCACCAGGGCAGAGTGTGTGTGTGTGTCTCTCACCAGGGCAGAGTGTGTGTGTGTGTGTGTCTGTCTCTCACCAGTGCGGCGTGTGTGTGTGTGTGTGTGTGTGTGTGTCTCTCACCAGGGCGGTGGACAGGCGCAGGATGGACAGCAGTGTGCGGGCCGAGGTGAAGGTCGTGTCTTTACTGACCCGAGACTCTTTCCTCATCTCCACATATGCCGCTGTGATGTAATCCGCCAGAGACTCGGGAACCACCGGCTGCTTCTGCTTACACTTACTGATGTAGCGCCTGTGTGTGTGAGTGTGTGAGTGAGTGAGTGAGTGAGTGAGTGAGAGAGAGAGAGAGAGAGAGAGAGAGAGAACATTAGCTGCAGTCATGTGTATGTTCAGCAGTGGACACACTCAATAGGGTTAGTCTGAACACCATGCAACCATTTTCTGCTTTACGTTGTGGGCAAAAAAGGCCAAACTACAGAAATAAAGAAACTAAACCACAAATAAAATGTTATAAATCATGTTGATTACTGTTGCAGCCCTAAGGTGTGTGTGAGTGAGAGTGAATGAGTGAGTGAGTGAGTGTGTGTGTAAGAGAGTGAGTGAGTGAGAATGAGAGAGTGAGAGTGTGTGTGAGAGTGAATGAGTGAGAATGAGTGAGTGAGTGTGTGTGTGTGTAAGAGAGTGAATGAGTGAGAATGAGAGAGTGAGAGAGTGTGTGTGAGAGTGAATGAGTGAGAATGAGAGAGTGAGTGTGTGAGTGTGTAAGAGAGTGAGTGAGTGAGTGAGTGAGTGAGAATGAGAGAGTGAGTGAGTGTGTGAGTGAGTGAGTGAGTGAGAATGAGAGAGTGAGTGTGTGTGTGTGTAAGAGAGTGAGTGAGTGAGTGAGAATGAGAGAGTGAGTGAGTGTGTGAGTGAGTGAGTGAGTGAGAATGAGAGAGTGAGTGTGTGAGTGAGAATGAGAGAGTGAGTGAGTGAGTGAGTGAGTGAGAATGAGAGAGTGAGTGTGTGAGTGAGAATGAGAGAGTGAGTGTGTGTGTGTGTAAGAGAGTGAATGAGTGAGAATGAGAGAGTGAGAGAGTGTGTGTGAGAGTGAATGAGTGAGAATGAGAGAGTGAGTGTGTGAGTGTGTAAGAGAGTGAGTGAGTGAGTGAGTGAGTGAGAATGAGAGAGTGAGTGAGTGTGTGAGTGAGTGAGTGAGTGAGAATGAGAGAGTGAGTGTGTGTGTGTGTAAGAGAGTGAGTGAGTGAGTGAGAATGAGAGAGTGAGTGAGTGTGTGAGTGAGTGAGTGAGTGAGAATGAGAGAGTGAGTGAGTGAGTGAGAATGAGAGAGTGAGTGAGTGAGTGAGTGAGAATGAGAGAGTGAGTGTGTGAGTGAGAATGAGAGAGTGAGTGTGTGAGTGTGTAAGAGAGTGAGTGAGTGCGAGTACCTCATGAGCTTCATCTCGATGGGGCTGAAGTGTGTGGGCGGCTGCCGGCAGTGCTGGTGCACGTATGTGATGTGCTGCGCGAGCCTCAGGTCGGTGTCGGCGTCGGGTTTGTCCTGGATGAGCCACAGCAGGTCGAAGCGCGAGAGCAGGGCCGCCGGCAGCTGGATGTTCTGCTCCAGGCTCTTGCGCGGGTTATAGCGCCCGTATGCCGGGTTAGCCGCCGCCAGGATTGAGCATCGCGCATTCAAAGACGTCATGATCCCCGCCTGAAACACAGAACACATGTGATCGCGTTCATTCAGGGGTCACATGACCAGCTCAAACAGACAGGAGTCACATGACCGGCTCAAACGCTCGTACCTTGGCGATGGAGATGGTCTGTTGCTCCATGACCTCGTGGATCGCCGTGCGGTCGGCGTCGGCCATCTTGTCGAACTCATCGATGCAGCAAACGCCCAGATCCGCCAGCACTAAAGCTCCGCCCTCCAGAGTCATCTCACCCGTCACCGGGTCACGCATCACCGCTGCGGTTAGCCCTACGCCAGAGGAGCCGCGGCCCGTGGTGTACTGACCTGAGGGAGAGAGAGAGGGTCAGGACAGGTGAGTCGAGAGGACGGACAGGTGAGTCGGGAGGACGGACAGGTGAGTCGGGAGGACGGACAGGTGAGTCGAGAGGGTCAGGACAGGTGAGTCGAGAGGACGGACAAGTGAGTCGAGAGGACGGACAGGTGAGTCGGGAGGACGGACAGGTGAGTCGAGAGGACGGACAGGTGAGTCGGGAGGACGGACAGGTGAGTCGGGAGGACGGACAGGTGAGTCGAGAGGACGGACAGGTGAGTCGGGAGGACGGACAGGTGAGTCGGGAGGACGGACAGGTGAGTCGAGAGGACGGACAGGTGAGTCGGGAGGACGGACAGGTGAGTCGACAGGTGAGTCGGGAGGACGGACAGGTGAGTCGGGAGGACGGACAGGTGAGTCGGGAGGACGGACAGGTGAGTCGAGAGGACGGACAGGTGAGTCGGGAGGACGGACAGGTGAGTCGGGAGGACGGACAGGTGAGTCGAGAGGACGGACAGGTGAGTCGGGAGGACGGTCAGGTGAGTCGGGAGGACGGACAGGTGAGTCGGGAGGACGGTCAGGTGAGTCGGGAGGACGGACAGGTGAGTCGGGAGGACGGACAGGTGAGTCGGGAGGACGGACAGGTGAGTCGAGAGGACGGACAGGTGAGTCGGGAGGACGGACAGGTGAGTCGGGAGGACGGACAGGTGAGTCGAGAGGACGGACAGGTGAGTCGGGAGGACGGACAGGTTAGTCGAGAGGACGGACAGGTGAGTCGAGAGGACGGACAGGTGAGTCGAGAGGACGGACAGGTGAGTCGAGAGGACGGACAGGTGAGTCGAGAGGACGGACAGGTGAGTCGAGAGGACGGTCAGGTGAGTCGGGAGGACGGACAGGTGAGTCGAGAGGACGGACAGGTGAGTCGAGAGGACGGACAGGTGAGTCGAGAGAACGGACAGGTGAGTCGGGAGGACGGACAGGTGAGTCGAGAGGACGGACAGGAGAGTCGGGAGGACGGACAGGTGAGTCGAGAGGACGGACAGGTGAGTCGGGAGGACGGACAGGTTAGTCGGGAGGACGGACAGGAGAGTCGGGAGGACGGACAGGAGAGTCGGGAGGACGGACAGGAGAGTCGGGAGGACGGACAGGTGAGTCGAGAGGGCGGACAGGTGAGTCGGGAGGACGGACAGGTGAGTCGGGAGGACGGACAGGAGAGTCGGGAGGACGGACAGGTGAGTCGGGAGGACGGACAGGTGAGTCGGGAGGACGGACAGGAGAGTCGGGAGGACGGACAGGAGAGTCGGGAGGACGGACAGGAGAGTCGGGAGGACGGACAGGAGAGTCGGGAGGACGGACAGGTGAGTCGGGAGGACGGACAGGTGAGTCGGGAGGACGGACAGGTGAGTCGGGAGGACGGACAGGTGAGTCGAGAGGACGGACAGGTGAGTCGGGAGGACGGACAGGTGAGTCGGGAGGACGGACAGGTGAGTCGGGAGGACGGACAGGTGAGTCGGGAGGACGGACAGGAGAGTCGAGAGGACGGACAGGTGAGTCGGGAGGACGGACAGGTGAGTCGGGAGGACGGACAGGTGAGTCGGGAGGACGGACAGGTGAGTCGGGAGGACGGACAGGAGAGTCGGGAGGACGGACAGGTGAGTCGGGAGGACGGACAGGTGAGTCGGGAGGACGGACAGGTGAGTCGGGAGGACGGACAGGAGAGTCGGGAGGACGGACAGGTGAGTCGGGAGGACGGACAGGAGAGTCGGGAGGACGGACAGGTGAGTCGGGAGGACGGACAGGTGAGTCGGGAGGACGGACAGGTGAGTCGGGAGGACGGACAGGTGAGTCGAGAGGATGGTCAGGTGAGTCGAGAGGACAGTGTGTGTGTGTGTTTATTTGTTGGACTTACTGCGAGGGGCGAGTCGGTCGATGTATGACAGTAGCTGAGACTTCGCCACACCTGGATCTCCCATCAGACAGATGTTGATGTTCCCTATAAACACACAGACATGCATTTCTACAGCAACAGATCGCCTCACAGTAAGTCACTGTTACGCCTATAATGCCAATGATGAGTAAGGGATAATGTAGAGCGAGGCGGTTGTTATAGCGAATACAACCCTGACAGGCTGATCATCTGTGTTCGCTATAACAACCGCCTCGCTCTACATTATCCCGCTTATTACATGGCAACAAGCGAACATGGAATTCAACCAAGCCATGTAATAGATGATGATAACAGAACTGATGATCTAGAATATCAGTGCAGCAGTGACTTGATCGCTCAGTTGTTTTAAATATTGGTTAGTTTCGTTCAAAGCGAGTGTTCAGCTGTTTCCAGAAAGAATGAGTGGGTTAGGAATAGAATACTTGAGATCAGGAATCGGATACTTGTTATAAAATTAAAATTTAGATTTCTCTGAGCACGACTTTAAATCGTTCAAGCGCGAGGCGATTTGCGCGCTGCTTTCAGTGCTGCACATGTTTTTAATTACTGAGTGTTTACGTGTCTTTAATAATGCTCTAAGTTTATATAAGTTAAGCTAGTTGTTTTTCTATGGTATTTTTAAATAGGCAAACGTTGCTTGTGTAAGTGTTCTTTAACCTGTTGATTTGATATTCAGCTACAATTAAATGTTTTGCAGTAAGGCTAAATGTGAATGATATCCAAGGTTTTTTTTTTTTACTTATTGGAATCGAAATTAGGAATCGATAAGCAGAATCGTTAATTCAAACGATACCCAACCCTAGTCACAGGCCAAGAGTCCGACGCTCAGGTCAAGTGAAGTGAATAAGGCATTTAGATGAAGGTTTAGTTGTTAGAGTCTGATGAGAGTGAAACCAAACAGATGTTGATCAGATGTTGACCTCTGACCTCTGATCTTCATGCCCCGCGGCGCCTGCTCCACCCCCCCCACCAGCAGCAGCAGCAGCGCCTTCTTCACATCCTCGTGCCCATAGATCTCAGGAGCGATCGAGCCCGCCAGCTTCTCGTAGAAGTCCTCCTCTGCACACACACACACACACACACACACACACACACACACACACACACACACACGTCAGTACACAGGCTCTGATGAAGTCCTTCTCTAGTCTACACACATACTAATTTAAAAAATGTCAACGCTTGCACCTTGGAACCGGTTTAAAAGTTTCCATTCTTGAACCTCCAAACACTGTTGTGTGAATGAACGGCCAGAACACATTAAAAGTTTCTGTTTTCTGTGAGAACGGTGTGTGTTAGCGGCCGCTGAGTTAATAACTAATGATCTTTGCAACGGAAGAGAATGAAAACTAACTTTATCTGGACAATAACTTTATTCTAGATCTGCTGTAAATCCTGAACACACTCTGTTACTGTAATCTCCTGTCATCACTGTAAAGCTGCTGTGAGACTCTATAGTGTTAAGAGCGCTGTATGAAGGGGACTTGACACACACACGTCAGTCGAGAGGCTCTTTCTGAAGTTCACACACACACACAGCATTACCCGTGATGTGCCGCAGCTCTTCGTCACTCAGCTCTTCAGTTCCCAGCTCATCATCCTCAGTCTTATTCATCAGAGTGATGCAGTGACACTCCAGATACGTCTCCGACAGCAGACCCTGACACACACACACACACACACAGTTAAACATGCATAACCCTACACACAGCAACAGATACACCTGAACCAAGGAAACCCGAGATTGAAAGCACACTAACCGATGATAAAGATAAAGATGATCACAATGGATCAATTACATGCATTAGAATTTGAGTGAGTGTTAGAGCGAGTGAGAGAGAGTGTGTGTGTGTGTGTGTGTGTGTGTTTCACCTGCACAGCCTGTCTGAACCCCGAGCGCAGCAGAGGCAGGAATATCCCAGAAACGGCCACATGATCTCCGGGCTGAGCAACACGCGTGTTCTCTCCGCGTGTGTAGATGCTCATGCAGCGAGGGATGTTCCCCACCGGCACCTGATCACTCTGATCAACACACACACACACACAACCTCAACATCATGAAGCTTCACACACACACAATCAACATCATGAAGCTTC
>CM040805.1:37934120-37946620 GCA_022829025.1 Squalius cephalus
ATATATATATATAAGCAAATGTGTGTTCAGTGCAAATAAACTTGCTGCCTATGTTTTATTAATAAAGTAACAAATTATGTGTTTTTTTTATTGTTTTTAATTTTTATTTTATAACTGTTGGTCCATTAAGCCTCATTAAGCGTTTTCTTGGGTTGAGGAAAAAGTACAATTAAACGCGTTGCGTTCATATTCTGTGCTCAATTTTTTTCTGTATAGGCTTTATGGTGTTTCCTGTTTGGTCTTTTAATACCACTGTCTCAATTAAACGCGTTGCGTTCATATTCTGTAAAACTATTCCAGTAAAACTAATGATATTTCATACAAATATTTTCCAAGCGTTTTAAAAAATAGCTGATACATATGCATACAAATGTTTGCATTGTGGCTGGCGTTGTTCATTGGTGAGGCATTGACCAATAAAATGACTTCATTCCGACCCCAGCCCCGCCCCCGACTGCTCTCTCAAGTCTGCATTTACAAGTGCACGAGTGAGTTTTGCTACAGGCATATCGCAAAAAGAGTAGCAAAAGTCAAAGCGCTAGGATTTGAAGTTGTACTGCCAGATATGAGAGGTTGTGAGTGCCGACTTGTGGTTGTACAACGAAACTGAACTAAAGCACAAAGATAAATGTGTAGTACACAATTGTGCCTGTCATTTTGTTTATGTAAATGACACTTTACACATTTGTAACTATTAATCTGCAACTTCGAATTCAAAACACAGGTGTTCTGAGTATTGTCTGTGTGTGCAAATCGATAGATGCAGCTTTTCACATCAGAGCTGCAAGTATAAATTTCAACTTACAAATACAAATATTAATTTTACAAGTTCTCACATTCAAATTAGCAAGCTCTCGAGTTTTGCTACTGTTTTACCTTCATAAATGAGTGAGAGTGTGTGCGAGTGAGAGTGTGTGTGAGTGAGTGAGTGAGTGAGTGTGAGTGTGTGTGTGTGTGTGTGTGAGAGTGTGAGTGTGTGTGTGTGTGTGTGTGTGTGTGTGTGTGAGAGAGTGTGTGTGTGCGAGTGAGAGTGTGTGTGAGTGAGTGAGTGAGTGAGTGTGTGAGTGAGTGTGTGTGTGTGTGTGAGAGAGTGTGTGTGAGTGAGTGAGTGAGTGAGTGAGTGAGTGTGTGAGTGAGTGTGTTAGTTAGTCACTCACAATCTGCGCATGAGTTCAGACGGATACTGGTTCCTGGAGTCATGTGTGTCTGCGGGGTCACGACCCCTGGTCTCCATCATCAGCCGGTGCTCGATATAAACGTCCAAGGCATCTTTCGCCACCACCTACAGAACACACACACACACTATCAGTGACAATCACTCTCACACACACACACACACACACACACACACACACACACACACACACACTCTCTCTCTCTCTCTCTCTCACTCTCTCTCTCTCTCTCTCTCTCTCTCTCTCTCACACACACACACACACACACACACCCTCTCTCTCTCTCTCTCTCACACACACACACACCTCTCGCTCCCTGTACTCCGGCAGCAGCTCGTGAACCGCGTCTGCAAACAGTCCTGCGTAGCGCTTGCCGTTCTCACACACACTCTCCACCAGCTCAGGGTCTTCCTCCGCCACGTCGTCCAGATCCACCAGCAGCGCCACCTGCTCTCGGTGGGCCAGCGACACCTGCACACACACACACACACAGGTGAGCCGGAGTCTCACACACACACTGAGGCTGTCTGCAGGAACTGTAGGATCTCACCAGCTGAGCGCCGTATTTGAAGAGCTTCTTCCCGGACTCATCCTCGCTGTAGAACTCCTGCAGGAAGCGCTTGCACTTCTCTGGGAACACAGACAAACACGATCACACACACACACACACACACACACACACACACACACCCGAGGAAAGCAGTGCGTGGGAGTGTTTGTGCACGTGCAGGAAAAGTTTCAGATGAGCGCGCGACCAAGCAGTGCACAAACACATCAGTCACGTGATCCGTGTTCGTAAACAAACGAGCAAAAACAGAAGAGCAGCCGAAACAAAAGGGCTTTAATGTCCAAAGCTCATGATACACTCTTCGCACAGATGAAAGTAACATGATTTCAGCATTAAACTCTTACTAGTAACTGTTCAGAAGAGAATACGAAGATAAATGAAGTAAAACTGCGCGCAAATGATCGACGCGTCCAAACAGCCTCATAATGACTCGAGCAAAACATCGCGTTGTCGTGTCGATCAGCCGCATCGTGACTCGAGTCCAACGCGCGCGACATCGCTGCCATCAGCGTCTGCGATATAGCTGACGCGCGCGTAACGCCACTCGACGGCTGGTGTTATTGTAAACAAAGCAGCACATGGTCCTCGTGCCCGACTACAGCCATGCGCCTCCGCGATCCCTCCGCGCTTCACAAACTAGACCGGTCCGGACCGAAATCTGAGCTCATCATCATAATCTTCGTCATTATCATCTTCATCATCATCGGTCTGTGGCTCTGGTGTCAGTTAGGGTCACGCGGCTCCGTTTTACACGTACAGAATAAACTTTCACATCGTGCTTTGAAGAGACTCTGACAATACAGTAGCGACCGATCAGAATAAACAAACACACGTGATTCTGGACGGTCCGTTAAACTTTAGATTGGGAAAAAGCGTTGTCGGAAGCGAGCACGTGATCTGCGCGCGCCGCCGCTCTTTGTTCCAAAACTCCATCCGGGCACTTCAGCAAGTGCGCGCTCAACCCGCGCGGCCGCCGCGAGCGACTATAAAACTAAGTTAAACCTGCTTTTACACAAACAACGAAACATCGCACACATGTTTAACAGATACACGTTCCGCTCGAGTTCACATATAAATGATTCATATGCGACTTTATTCTACTTTCATTTCGTCGAACTTTGATGCGTGTCCGAAACTCAGAAACAGAGAAGAGTTCTTCACAAATAAATCTAACGTTAATGTTAAATGTGCGCCAGAAGTGAATCTCCCAACTTACCCTTTTCCGCCATATAATCCTTTGGTGCCATGTTTATCGCGGAAATGTGAATAATTACGTCTCTGAGATAAATATGTGAATATTTCGCTTAGGAAACGCTTTCAGAGACTAAAGACGCAACAGGCTCTCGAGGACAGCTGCGAAAACTGGCGCGAGTCTGCTGGCGCTCTCCACCAATCAGAGCGCGTCTGGGCGTGCGTGGGGGCGGGGCTGCGCTTATGGCGCGAAAATCTTACAAACGTAGTGTGTCATGTGAGCGGAAGGACCAATAGCTTTGCGCTTTGAAACGGCGGTAAAAAAAGATGCCATGACAAAAGCTGCAAACAGTTCCAGCACGAGCCCGGAAGGCAGTTTATGATATATGATATTTGATATATGAACAACATATGGAGCAGGAATGATTAGTGATGGGAGAGACGAAGTTGTTCGAAACTCAGAACTAATTGAACCGATGATTGTGCCTCGAAACGCCACGCGCGCGACACTGAGAGATTAATCTGTAAAATGGAATCTACAAATCATAAAATATGATTAAATATGAAGTGTTTGCATAGTATGAATTTGTAATGGTTGTTTTTGCTTTTTATGGAGGACGTGGCTGGTCAGCCAATGTTGTCCCCAATAAAGACCATGACATATGCTGCTTTAAAATGTTGAACAATATAAATTATAAACCTAAAAAATAAATAACGCCACTTGAATATTAAGCATATTGCAGTTAATTAAAAATAATAATTTGAGACACTTTACAGCCCTTTGAGACCATATATCAGCATTTCTCCTCAGTCCCCTAATAAACTAGCAGATTCTTACAGAGTTTCAGTAAAGATTCTCTCTAATGTACATATTCTTTTCAATTAGTAAATTAATTTTAGAATTTTTTTTGTATCAAGTAGTGTCTATTGTAGTGTCTTGTTATTATTTGATGTGGATGTGTATTAATGTGAGACAGTAAACGTTGTGGGATGCAAGACGATTTTTGAAAGAAATTCCAACAATAAAGTGAAAATTTAATTGAACCTGAATTATAATCAAGGTTTTTTGTTTGTCTCTCCATTTATTGTCCACCGTTATTTTAAACCCTTTCCTTTAAATGAAAGATGGGAGAATGTAATGTCATCATAGAGCTGTCATCACTTCTCCTGGGATCCTCTGGTCTGTTCCTTTAATTTTCTATTTTTACCACTTTTATCTTTCAAATCTGATGTGGTCAGCCTTAGTACGTCCACCCTTGTTAAAGTAAATATTCTGTATAATGGTTAAACACCCTAACATGACTACACACACATGCTGTACAACACCCTAACATGACTACACACACATGCTGTACTACACCCTAACATGACTACACACACATGCTGTACTACACCCTAACATGACTACACACACATGCTGTACAACACCCTAACATGACTACACACACATGCTGTACAACACCCTAACATGACTACACACACATGCTGTACTACACCCTAACATGACTACACACACATGCTGTACAACACCCTAACATGACTACACACACATGCTGTACAACACCCTAACATGACTACACACACATGCTGTACAACACCCTAACATGACTACACACACATGCTGTACTACACCCTAACATGACTACACACACATGCTGTACAACACCCTAACATGACTACACACACATGCTGTACAACACCCTAACATGACTACACACACATGCTGTACTACACCCTAACATGACTACACACACATGCTGTACAACACCCTAACATGACTACACACACATGCTGTACTACACCCTAACATGACTACACACACATGCTGTACAACACCCTAACATGACTACACACACATGCTGTACAACACCCTAACATGACTACACACACATGCTGTACAACACCCTAACATGACTACACACACATGCTGTACTACACCCTAACATGACTACACACACATGCTGTACTACACCCTAACATGACTACACACACATGCTGTACAACACCCTAACATGACTACACACACATGCTGTACAACACCCTAACATGACTACACACACATGCTGTACAACACCCTAACATGACTACACACACATGCTGTACAACACCCTAACATGACTACACACACATGCTGTACTACACCCTAACATGACTACACACACATGCTGTACAACACCCTAACATGACTACACACACATGCTGTACTACACCCTAACATGACTACACACACATGCTGTACAACACCCTAACATGACTACACACACATGCTGTACAACACCCTAACATGACTACACACACATGCTGTACTACACCCTAACATGACTACACACACATGCTGTACAACACCCTAACATGACTACACACACATGCTGTACAACACCCTAACATGACTACACACACATGCTGTACTACACCCTAACATGACTACACACACATGCTGTACAACACCCTAACATGACTACACACACATGCTGTACTACACCCTAACATGACTACACACACATGCTGTACAACACCCTAACATGACTACACACACATGCTGTACAACACCCTAACATGACTACACACACATGCTGTACAACACCCTAACATGACTACACACACATGCTGTACTACACCCTAACATGACTACACACACATGCTGTACAACACCCTAACATGACTACACACACATGCTGTACTACACCCTAACATGACTACACACACATGCTGTACTACACCCTAACATGACTACACACACATGCTGTACTACACCCTAACATGACTACACACACATGCTGTACTACACCCTAACATGACTACACACACATGCTGTACTACACCCTAACATGACTACACACACATGCTGTACTACACCCTAACATGACTACACACACATGCTGTACTACACCCTAACATGACTACACACACATGCTGTACTACACCCTAACATGACTACACACACATGCTGTACTACACCCTAACATGACTACACACACATGCTGTACTACACCCTAACATGACTACACACACATGCTGTACTACACCCTAACATGACTACACACACATGCTGTACTACACCCTAACATGACTACACACACATGCTGTACTACACCCTAACATGACTACACACACATGCTGTACTACACCCTAACATGACTACACACACATGCTGTACTACACCCTAACATGACTACACACACATGCTGTACTACACCCTAACATGACTACACACACATGCTGTACTACACCCTAACATGACTACACACACATGCTGTACTACACCCTAACATGACTACACACACATGCTGTACTACACCCTAACATGACTACACACACATGCTGTACTACACCCTAACATGACTACACACACATGCTGTACTACACCCTAACATGACTACACACACATGCTGTACTACACCCTAACATGACTACACACACATGCTGTACTACACCCTAACATGACTACACACACATGCTGTACTACACCCTAACATGACTACACACACATGCTGTACTACACCCTAACATGACTACACACACATGCTGTACTACACCCTAACATGACTACACACACATGCTGTACTACACCCTAACATGACTACACACACATGCTGTACAACACCCTAACATGACTACACACACATGCTGTACTACACCCTAACATGACTACACACACATGCTGTACTACACCCTAACATGACTACACACACATGCTGTACAACACCCTAACATGACTACACACACATGCTGTACTACACCCTAACATGACTACACACACATGCTGTACAACACCCTAACATGACTACACACACATGCTGTACTACACCCTAACATGACTACACACACATGCTGTACTACACCCTAACATGACTACACACACATGCTGTACTACACCCTAACATGACTACACACACATGCTGTACAACACCCTAACATGACTACACACACATGCTGTACTACACCCTAACATGACTACACACACATGCTGTACTACACCCTAACATGACTACACACACATGCTGTACTACACCCTAACATGACTACACACACATGCTGTACTACACCCTAACATGACTACACACACATGCTGTACTACACCCTAACATGACTACACACACATGCTGTACAACACCCTAACATGACTACACACACATGCTGTACTACACCCTAACATGACTACACACACATGCTGTACTACACCCTAACATGACTACACACACATGCTGTACTACACCCTAACATGACTACACACACATGCTGTACTACACCCTAACATGACTACACACACATGCTGTACTACACCCTAACATGACTACACACACATGCTGTACTACACCCTAACATGACTACACACACATGCTGTACAACACCCTAACATGACTACACACACATGCTGTACTACACCCTAACATGACTACACACACATGCTGTACTACACCCTAACATGACTACACACACATGCTGTACTACACCCTAACATGACTACACACACATGCTGTACAACACCCTAACATGACTACACACACATGCTGTACTACACCCTAACATGACTACACACACATGCTGTACTACACCCTAACATGACTACACACACATGCTGTACTACACCCTAACATGACTACACACACATGCTGTACTACACCCTAACATGACTACACACACATGCTGTACTACACCCTAACACGACTACACACACATGCTGTACAACACCCTAACATGACTACACACACATGCTGTACTACACCCTAACATGACTACACACACATGCTGTACTACACCCTAACATGACTACACACACATGCTGTACTACACCCTAACATGACTACACACACATGCTGTACAACACCCTAACATGACTACACACACATGCTGTACTACACCCTAACATGACTACACACACATGCTGTACAACACCCTAACATGACTACACACACATGCTGTACTACACCCTAACATGACTACACACACATGCTGTACTACACCCTAACATGACTACACACACATGCTGTACTACACCCTAACATGACTACACACACATGCTGTACTACACCCTAACATGACTACACACACATGCTGTACTACACCCTAACATGACTACACACACATGCTGTACAACACCCTAACACGACTACACACACATGCTGTACAACACCCTAACATGACTACACACACATGCTGTACTACACCCTAACATGACTACACACACATGCTGTACACACCCTAACATGACTACACACACATGCTGTACTACACCCTAACATGACTACACACACATGCTGTACTACACCCTAACATGACTACACACACATGCTGTACTACACCCTAACATGACTACACACACATGCTGTACAACACCCTAACATGACTACACACACATGCTGTACAACACCCTAACATGACTACACACACATGCTGTACAACACCCTAACATGACTACACACACATGCTGTACTACACCCTAACATGACTACACACACATGCTGTACTACACCCTAACATGACTACACACACATGCTGTACTACACCCTAACATGACTACACACACATGCTGTACTACACCCTAACATGACTACACACACATGCTGTACAACACCCTAACATGACTACACACACATGCTGTACAACACCCTAACATGACTACACACACATGCTGTACTACACCCTAACATGACTACACACACATGCTGTACAACACCCTAACATGACTACACACACATGCTGTACAACACCCTAACATGACTACACACACATGCTGTACAACACCCTAACATGACTACACACACATGCTGTACTACACCCTAACATGACTACACACACATGCTGTACTACACCCTAACATGACTACACACACATGCTGTACTACACCCTAACATGACTACACACACATGCTGTACTACACCCTAACATGACTACACACACATGCTGTACAACACCCTAACATGACTACACACACATGCTGTACTACACCCTAACATGACTACACACACATGCTGTACTACACCCTAACATGACTACACACACATGCTGTACTACACCCTAACATGACTACACACACATGCTGTACTACACCCTAACATGACTACACACACATGCTGTACAACACCCTAACATGACTACACACACATGCTGTACTACACCCTAACATGACTACACACACATGCTGTACTACACCCTAACATGACTACACACACATGCTGTACAACACCCTAACATGACTACACACACATGCTGTACAACACCCTAACATGACTACACACACATGCTGTACAACACCCTAACATGACTACACACACATGCTGTACTACACCCTAACATGACTACACACACATGCTGTACTACACCCTAACATGACTACACACACATGCTGTACTACACCCTAACATGACTACACACACATGCTGTACTACACCCTAACATGACTACACACACATGCTGTACAACACCCTAACATGACTACACACACATGCTGTACTACACCCTAACATGACTACACACACATGCTGTACAACACCCTAACATGACTACACACACATGCTGTACTACACCCTAACATGACTACACACACATGCTGTACTACACCCTAACATGACTACACACACATGCTGTACAACACCCTAACATGACTACACACACATGCTGTACTACACCCTAACATGACTACACACACATGCTGTACTACACCCTAACATGACTACACACACATGCTGTACTACACCCTAACATGACTACACACACATGCTGTACAACACCCTAACATGACTACACACACATGCTGTACTACACCCTAACATGACTACACACACATGCTGTACTACACCCTAACATGACTACACACACATGCTGTACTACACCCTAACATGACTACACACACATGCTGTACTACACCCTAACATGACTACACACACATGCTGTACAACACCCTAACATGACTACACACACATGCTGTACTACACCCTAACATGACTACACACACATGCTGTACTACACCCTAACATGACTACACACACATGCTGTACAACACCCTAACATGACTACACACACATGCTGTACTACACCCTAACATGACTACACACACACACACCAGATTCTCCACACTGATGGCCAAACGGCACCTGATAGCAGGAACGAGCCCAGGAGAATTAACTACTGCTCTTTTCTTTTTCTTCTCCAGAATTGTGATTTCTAGACCTGGGTTATTGCTTGTGTGTCGTGTGCCTACGGTGAACACACACCTAACCCTGTGGTGAACACACACACACACCTAACCCTAACCTGTGGTGAACACACACACACACCTAACCCTAACCTGTGGTGAACACACACACACACCTAACCCTAACCTGTGGTGAACACACACACACACCTAACCCTAACCTGTGGTGAACACACACCTAACCCTGTGGTGAACACACACCTCCATAGTTAGGGTCATTGTAAAAAAAAGAAAAGAGAAACCCCTTTCTGTAAGACCTTAGAGTCAGTGTTGTCATGTGTACAGTTCATGTTCTGTGTGTGTGTGTGTGTAGAAGACTGTATTGCTCTATATCTGTTCAGTGTGTTTGACTACAAACTGACTAATTACACCGAAGGCAATAAAAGCATCTGTGAAAGGAATAAATGTGATTTTTTTATTTTTAACAGGGATAATAAACAAAACTGTGATGTAACACTTTAAACAACATCATGAAATCAAACAGGTTTTTCTTTTGGTTTTCTTGCTCTTCTCAATCAACTCAGGGTCAGTGACAGGAACATCATCATCAGTGACAGGAACATCATCATCAGTGACATCATCATCAGTGACATGAACATCATCATCAGTGACATCATCATCAGTGACAGGAACATCATCATCAGTGACATCATCATCAGTGACATGAACATCATCATCAGTGACATCATCATCAGTGACATCATCATCAGAGACATCATCATCAGTGACAGGAACATCATCATCAGTGACATCATCATCAGAGACAGGAACATCATCATCAGAGACATCATCATCAGTGACAGGAACATCATCATCAGTGACATCATCATCAGAGACATCATCATCAGTGACAGGAACATCATCATCATCAGTGACATCATCATCAGTGACAGGAACACCACTAACAGCTGCAGTAACTAAACATCCGGAACGTCTTGGTGAATCCGAGCGTTGCTGTCCGGCTCTTAATGAAACAGGAGATGATGTCATCAGTGAAACAGGTCCTCCAGAGGATGATGATGATGATGATGATGATGAAGAGGAGATGATGATGTCATCAGTGGAACAGGTCCTCCAGGAAGCTGGCGGAGCCGTGAGTGGACGGCTGAGGGAACAGAGGAAGAGGATGAAGACGATGATGACATCATCAGTTCATCATGTGTGTGTTCCAGTGATGCGCGGGTTGATCCAAAATGAGCGGTTACCCGCGGTTACGAGTCATCCAAAAATATTTTTAATGATATTCGGGTTGCGGTCGGTCGGGTCGTTTGAAATAAAGATGCCAATTAAACCTTTGTAATTTATATAGTTCTAGACACAATTTTCTATGAAATACAGGCCTACACTTTATTGGCTGAATAACTGGCGCGAAGATGAAGACGAGCTCAGTCTGCAGGTAGAGATGGAGGCGGCGAGAGGAAAGGTGAAGACTGGGGAGTGGAAGCTCCGCAAATACACAAATAGAAAGAGCAAAGTGTGGGAGACATTTGCCGAAATAATGAAAGATGATGACCAAAGTGCTGGCTTTGTCATGTGTAGGCTACTTCTTGCGATGCTATTTACACATTTGATAACCACAAAACTGGCACGACCAACCAGGCACGGCGCCAGGATTCCAGTTCTGGATGGGCCAGACCAATTGTGGGTGGGCCTTAAATTAAAAACGTCAAATTAAAAAAAAAAAAAACGTTATCCAATCACTGCTTAACCTAATAAAAAAATATTGACTAATATAGCCTACTGTTATATTATCTGTGTGTATACATAATATAGATTTTAATAGCTTGATGCTCTTTAAATATTTTGTTGCATTGTTAAAAGTTTGGGTGCATAGGACGGACCTCTCCGCGATCGCTCTCCGTGGTTCTGACCAAAGAAGAGCGCTTTGGAATCTCCATTACGCATCATACGCATCATACCTGGGCTGCATTTTCCGATAACATTGTCTCTTAGCGCGCTACCAAGACTCTTAAGGTATAACTTAACTAAAGGTATACTACCACTAAAGGTATATCATTGCTAGGCGTCTTCAGGGATATCATCCACTCGTGAGGCAGAGGCGCTAAAGGCAGAGGCGCTAAAGGCAGAGGCGCTGGCGCCCTCCTAGCAACGGCGCTGTTTTTGGTAAAACATGATTTTGACGACTTCATTAAGTTTTGTTTTATAGAAAACTCTTTTTAAAAGATTTTCGTTTTGAATAAATTGTATCTTAATTTTGATCAATGTTTTATCAATCAATTGCCCCTATTTAATAAATAACAAGCAAATATATAGCAGACAATGTGCACGATCACTTGCACTGCATGTGAACTGGAGGGTGCCGAAACTCCGCTTGTTCCTCACAGATTTGAGAAATTAGGCTATATCTACT
>CM040805.1:37949120-38009120 GCA_022829025.1 Squalius cephalus
GAGTTTTGCAAAACAAATAACAGGCTCCAGGTGGAGGCAGAAGCACAGGGTTTTTACATTTCCTACCGTAAATATATAAAACATGTATTTTTGTGAGTGAATGCAACACAATCGCGGACATAAATGGCCAACTTTAAAAGAGATTTTCTCAATGTTTCGATTTTTTTTGCACCCTCAGATTCCAGATCTTCAGATGGTTGTATCTCAACCAAATATTGTCATATCCTAACAAAACACACATCAATGGAAAACTTATTTATTCAGCTTTCATGTGATGTATACATCTTAATTAAAAAAAATGTACCCATGTGACTGGTTTTGTGGTCCAGGGTCACATATTACCTTTTATAATGCCATCATATTCTGTGCAGGCAATTAGCTAACTTGACTGTAAATAGAAAAGTCTGACAATATCACTGCTAAATTCCTCTGAGGATTGTGGTATTCCACCATATCTCTCACTGACACGCACCTAAAAGATCAGGGCTTAGAGAAAATCCCGAACTTCCCACTCGTATTTACGACATTGTGGTGGTGTTCATGTGCGTTCAACTCGTGATGACTTGAACGCACCATTATTTACATCCTATTTGTAGCTTGGATATAAATGCATGTTTAAAGTGTTATACTCGTCTGTGAAATCATTGTCGTCCATGTCGTCGCGAAGAGTGTGTGAGATCACAGCTGCAGTTTCCACAGCACTGACCAAACCTGCGCACACACACACACACATATCTGAATATAGAATATTTGCACAGATGAATGTGTGTGTGTGAGAGTGTGTGTGTGTGAGAGAGAGTGTCGATGTGTGTGTATGCACTGACTCTGTGTGCGTCTGCGTTTTCTCCTGGGTGTTTGAGCAGCAGACGCTGGCGTTTCTTTCGATCCTGCAGTCAGAGATCGTTCGTACATCCTCACAAAGTCACAGTTCAGGACCGAGGAACAAACGCGACGCAGATCCGCCGCCCTGGAGGAGACAGAGAGAGAGAGAGAGAGAGAAACATCACACTGATGAACTCAAACATGAGTCACATGATCAGTGATGTCAGTGATACTCACAGCTGCTTGCGTTCAGGCTGCAGGAGTTTGAAACTGAATTCACTGAGAATCTCCAGAAAACTCAGATTCATCAGGTCGCCCTTGTCAAGCCCTTGACTGGCAAAACGGATGCCGTCCCTACGCAAACCAGAGAAACCAGTTAGAGAACGACAGAAACCAGTGACAGAAACCAGTGAGAGAGACAGAAACCAGTTAGAGAGTGATGAACGCACTGGTGTAACGCCAGCAGCGGCTCGCGGACGGCACGCAGGTTGATGCTGAAGTTCACCGCCAGTTTCTTTGCAAGAGATCTGATCTCCATCATCTCTTCATCACAGCAGTCCTGCTCAAGCCCTGAGAAGAGCTGCTCTCACACACACACACACACACACACACACACACACACGACAATGAAGAGAGATGATGCAGAGGTTGCTGACTGAAACTACACACACTCTCACAATCACACGCTCACTCTCACAATCACACTCCCTCTCACACTCACTCACTCTCAAGGTGCGTTCACACCGGACGCGAATAGCGCGTCAGGCGCGAGTGATTTCAATGTTAAGTCAATGCAAAGACGCGTTACGCGCGTAAAAAATTCCAGCGGCGCGAATGAGGCGTAGAGCGCGGTGCGGTAGACGCGAATACGCCTCATTCGTGCGTCAAGATCGAATTGAGCGTCTGGCGCGTTAAGCGTGAATGATTTTATTAGTGTTTTTTGTGCATTCACGCGTTTGACGCGAATTCGCGGCTGCCACCCGAGTTGAAAAATCTGAACTTCTGCGTCAATTCGCGCCGCGTTAACCAATCAGGAGCCTGGCCTGCTTGCTGCTGTCACATGGTGAAGTGACAGTTTATAGTGTTATTTTATGTTTCACCTCAATAAATTATTTTGTAATATGACTAAAATGCACAACAAAGCAAATCTTTCACATAAAAACTCGATTTCAATATATGAGAGATACTAATTTTGTATTGAATGCTATTTATTCCATATCTATTCTAGATTTGAAACATTATTAATCTAATGTAAAGACAACAAACACAATTTAGTGTATAAAAAAAAAACAAAACAAAAAAAAAATCACAGGACATGTTTCACTTTTGGAGGCTGGCTCCATTTATTATCAAAACAAAATAAATGACAGATTAGGTGGGTGCGGGCGAGGGTGAACCTCGCGCCGGGCTGTACAGCGCGGGCTCGTCAGGCAGCGACCACTCCGAGGCCTATATGGCCTACGCTGTCCTCGTCAGCGTCCTCACCGTTAGGTCCACCAAACCTTGCTCCTGGAGCAAATTGTGAAACTCCTGAAACCCTCCTGAGGGTCTGGTGGACCGAGTACAGCGACGATGTCCCCTACGCAGCTGTTTCTGCTCTCCAGAGCATATACGAGCGGTGACTCTCTCGATTAATGCTAATGCTCGATAAACATCTAAAAAAGATGGCCGCCAATGGGTTTCGAAACTTTCGCCTCCGGATTTCGCCTCTGACGCGCGTAAATTTCGCTTCAAACTTTTGTTTTTACGCGCGTCAATTTCGCTCTTGACGCGCGAATTAACACAAAGTGGTCAAGTGTATAACTAGACGCGGCAGGCGCGAATTTGACGCGCTATTCGCGTCCGGTGTGAACGCACAGTCACGCTCACTCACTCACTCTCACGCTCACTCACTCACTCTCACTCTCACGCTCACTCACTCCCTCTCACTCTCTCTCATGCTCACTCCCTCTCACGCTCACTCACTCCCTCTCACTCTCTCTCATGCTCACTCCCTCTCACGCTCACTCACTCACTCTCACTCTCACACTCACTCTCACACTCACTCTCACTCACTCTCTCTCTCTCACGCTCACTCTCACGCACTCACTCTCGCTCACTCTCACTCCCTCTCACTCCCTCTCATGCGCACTCCATCTCACGCTCACTCCCTCATGCTCACTCACTCTCACTCCATCTCACGCTCACTCACTCTCACGCTCACTCTCTCTCTCACGCTCACTCTCACGCTCACTCTCACACGCACTCACTCCCTCTCACTCTCTCTCATGCTCACTCTCACACGCACTCACTCCCTCTCACTCTCTCTCATGCTCACTCCCTCTCACGCTCACTCACTCCCTCTCCCGCTCACTCACTCTCACACTCACGCTCACTCACTCACTCTCACACTCACTCACTCACTCTCTCTCTCTCACGCTCACTCTCACTCATTCACTCTCACACTCACTCTCACTCACTCACTCTCTCTCTCTCACGCTCACTCTCACTCACTCACTCTCACACTCACTCTCACGCACTCACTCTCACTCCCTCTCATGCGCACTCCCTCTCACGCTCACTCCCTCTCATGCGCACTCCATCTCACGCTCACTCACTCTCACACTCACTCTCACGCACTCACTCTCACTCCCTCTCATGCGCACTCCCTCTCACGCTCACTCCCTCTCATGCGCACTCCCTCTCACGCTCACTCCCTCTCATGCGCACTCCATCTCACGCTCACTCACTCTCGCTCACTCTCACTCCCTCTCACGCTCACTCCCTCATGCTCACTCACTCTCACTCCCTCTCATGCTCACTCCATCTCACGCTCACTCACTCTCACGCTCACTCCCTCTCACGCTCACTCACTCTCACGCTCACTCACTCTCACGCTCACTCCCTCTCATGCTCACTCATGCGCACTCACTCACTCTCACTCACTCACTCACTCACACACTCACTCTCACTCCCTCGCGCTCTCTCTCACACTCTCTCACTCTCTCTCTCACTCCCTCTCACTCACTCCCTCTCATGTGCACTCACTCTCACTCCCTCGCGCTCCCTCTCACGCTCACTCACACTCTCACTCCCTCTCACTCACTCCCTCTCATGTGCACTCACACTCACTCTCTCGCGCTCTCTCTCACACTCACTCACTCTCACACTCTCTCACTCTCTCTCTCGCTCACTCTCACTCACTCCCTCTCATGTGCACTCACTCTCACTCCCTCGCGCTCCCTCTCACGCTCACTCACTCACTCACACTCTCTCACTCACTCTCGCTCACTCTCACTCCCTCACGCTCCCTCTCACGCTCACTCTCACTCCCTCGCGCTCCCTCTCACGCTCACTCACTCACTCACACTCTCACTCCCTCTCACTCACTCCCTCTCATGTGCACTCACTCTCACTCCCTCGCGCTCCCTCTCACGCTCACTCACTCACTCACTCACACTCTCTCACTCACTCTCGCTCACTCTCACTCCCTCACACTCCCTCCCTCACACTCCCTCTCACCCACGCTCCGTCACGCTCACTCACTCTCGCTCACACGCACTCACTCTCGCTCACTCACTCTCGCTCACTCTCACGCTCACGAGCGCGCACTCTCTCCCTCTCACGCGCACTCTCTCCCTCACACTCCCTCTCACGCGCACTCACTCCCTCACACTCACACAAATATTAACACACACACACACACACACACTTACACTCAACTCACACACACACACACACACACCTGCTGCAGACACAAGCACACAGTTCTGGCACTTTCCACAGAGCTGATCATCTTGGTTTTGCTGAGAGTCTCTTTGATGATGTCACCGAAATCCCTGTAGAACTACAGTAAAAAAAAACAATATATTTATTAAATATTGGTGCTTTGACCTGAAGCCACTTACAAATAACAATAATACAAGCAGAAACAATGAAAAACACAAGCGGACCAAACAAGAACAGAAGCTCATGTAAGATTAGATGCTTGGAGACACTGATCTGATCTGAATAATGACACTATTGTCTGAATGTGTTGATGAACACACACACCTTATTGTAGTATTTGAGTATGTCTGTGGCGGCTCTGAGCTCCAGGACGCCGTATATGATGAGTTTACAGTATCCAGCCAACTGTATCCTCCTCTGCAGCAAAGCAGCCATCTTCATCTCTTCATCCTCATCCTCACCTGCACACAACCATCATTACACACACCGCTCACCAATTACAGCTGATGAAGGAGTTCATTTCAAATGCAGAGTGTGAATCAAAAACGTGTGTGTAAATACTTCAGTAAGAATGTTTTCATCAAACACGACAGCTTGAGGAGAAAGATACTTAAGTGTTAAGTGTGTGCGCACAAGTGTGTAAATATGTTGTGTTTCTCTGTGTGTACATGAATTTGTCTGTGTGTATGAGTGTATGCGCACGTGTGTCTGTGAGTGTGCGTGTACAAGTGTGTCAATGTTTGTCTGTGTGTGTGTGTGTGAGAGTGTGTGTATGTACATGTGTACTGATGTTTTTCATCAGTGTTACATCTGGAGAAAAAATGGCTAAAAGATAATTCTTTTGAAAAAAGCTTGATTAAGTGTCTCGGTTTGGTCTGTTAAACACACTCATGTACCGTTCAGATCTTCGTCGGCATCACTGAAGACGTAATCGATGATGAAAGAAGCCATTTCTGCTTTCAGAGACTCGTCAGGACTGAAGCGCTGCAGCGGCGAACCCTCTCCTTCACACACACTTCCGAACACGAGCAGCACGTCACACAGACACACAAACGCCTGCAGAAACACACAGCAGCATTCGCACTAAAGGATGTCTGACACGATGAACAAACACAACATGTGATAAAAAACACAATATATACAGTGTTTGCATTTACCAAGATACTCCTGATTAATCAGTCTATCGGATCTCTCACTCACTCACACTGAATCACTCACTCACTCACACTCACACTAAAACACACACACACACACAGAGAGTGAAACACACAGAGAGAGAGTAAAACACACAGAGTTAAACACACACACATAGTTAAACACAGTAACACACACACACACACACAGTAACACACACACACACACACACACGGAGAGAGCCGTACCTGGTTCCTGACGCGCCTCTGAGCCACGGACAGACAGCTCACACACACCACACAGAAGCAGTGGAGAGACTTCAGCACATGCTTCAGCTCCACCTGACAGACACAACATTAGCAGGATCAACACTCTTCAAACTCCTCACACTCTCACACACACACACATCAGGGCAAAAGCTTCTGAACACACACAGGGGGAATGAACATGACGGACAGAGAGACGCACCCTGTGTGTTTCTGCAGTGTGTTGCGTGATCGTCACTCCTTTCCAAAACAGATGGAAGGCTGCGCACTTCAGAGCTGGAACCATCAGCTACATACACACACACACACACAATTTACATTGTCATAATAAGACAGTTTGTGCATGTGTGTGTTAATGTGTGTGTGTGAATGTGTGTTTGTGTGTTTCTGGGACCTTTTCGTTGATTTCTCTCGTCTCCACTCCCATCTTCAGCAGTTGAAAGCAGAACTCAAACAGGTTTCTTCCAGTCATATCTCTGGCACTGATACACACACACACACACACTCTGTTAAGATGCTTCAACACTATACTAACATAAATCACAAGCGCACACAGACACACTGTTAAGATGCTTCAACACTATACTAACAAAATCACACGCACACACTCATATACTCTCTCTCACACACACTCACACACACATATGCTCTCTCACACACACCTGCTGAAGATGGCAAGAACGTTCAGAGAGGAAGCTGCTCTGTAGAAATCATCTTCATCAGCCGATCCCTGAGAAACACAAACACACTTATGAACTCATGCTGTTTACATACGTGTTTTTAAGCAAATGTTAAAATATTGCATAAAAATCACTGGATTGAAACACAAAGATGCACATAAATATTAAAATGTGCATAAAAATATATGCACTCAATTGAGGTGGATAATTTCTAATACCTTTTCAGAATAAACCCCTCAGAACCTTATGTGCCTCAGCGGAGGCTGTGAATGGATAACTGGAGTAACCAGTGGACCAATAGCATCGCAGCATCTCTAATGTTGGTTTGGTGTTTCTGAAATGCCGGAGTCAAAGTGTGTGATCAGAATGATTTGGTTTAATTCCTGTGCCTGCGGGATCTCGGTGAGATTCAGTGCCTGCGGGATCTCGGTGAGATTCAGTACCTGCAGGATCGCGGGGAGTTTCAGTACCTGCGGGATCTCGGTGAGTTTCAGTACCTGCGGGATCTCGGGGAGTTTCAGTACCTGCGGGATCTCGGGGAGTTTCAGTACCTGCGGGATCTCGGGGAGTTTCAGTACCTGCGGGATCTCGGTGAGTTTCAGTACCTGCGGGATCTCGGTGAGTTTCAGTACCTGCGGGATCTCGGTGAGTTTCAGTACCTGCGGGATCTCTGTGAGTTTCAGTACCTGCGGGATCTCGGGGAGTTTCAGTGCCTGCAGGATCTCGGTGAGTTTCAGTACCTGCGGGATCTCGGTGAGTTTCAGTACCTGCGGGATCTCAGTGAGTTTCAGTACCTGCGGGATCTCGGGGAGTTTCAGTACCTGCGGGATCTCGGGGAGTTTCAGTACCTGCGGGATCTCAGTGAGTTTCAGTACCTGCGGGATCTCGGTGAGTTTCAGTACCTGCGGGATCTCAGCGAGTTTCAGTACCTGCAGGATCTCAGTGAGTTTCAGTACCTGCGGGATCTCAGTGAGTTTCAGTACCTGCGGGATCTCGGGGAGTTTCAGTGCCTGCAGGATCTCGGGGAGTTTCAGTACCTACAGGATCTCGGTGAGTTTCAGTACCTGCGGGATCTCGGGGAGTTTCAGTGCCTGCAGGATCTCAGTGAGTTTCAGTACCTGCAGGATCTCGGTGAGTTTCAGTGCCTGCGGGATCTCGGGGAGTTTCAGTAACTGCAGGATCTCGGTGAGTTTCAGTACCTGCAGGATCTCGGTGAGTTTCAGTACCTGCGGGATCTCGGCGAGTTTCAGTGCCTACAGGATCTCGGTGAGTTTCAGTACCTGCAGGATCTCGGTGAGTTTCAGTGCCTGCAGGATCTCGGTGAGTTTCAGTGCCTACAGGATCTCGGTGAGTTTCAGTACCTGCGGGATCTCGGGGAGTTTCAGTGCCTGCAGGATCTCAGTGAGTTTCAGTACCTGCAGGATCTCGGTGAGTTTCAGTGCCTGCGGGATCTCGGGGAGTTTCAGTAACTGCAGGATCTCGGTGAGTTTCAGTACCTGCAGGATCTCGGTGAGTTTCAGTACCTGCGGGATCTCGGCGAGTTTCAGTGCCTACAGGATCTCAGTGAGTTTCAGTACCTGCGGGATCTCGGTGAGATTCAGTGCCTGCGGGATCTCGGTGAGATTCAGTACCTGCAGGATCTCGGTGAGTTTCAGTACCTGCCGGATCTCGGTGAGTTTCAGTACCTGCGGGATCTCGGGGAGTTTCAGTAACTGCAGGATCTCGGTGAGTTTCAGTACCTGCGGGATCTCGGTGAGTTTCAGTAACTGCAGGATCTCGGTGAGTTTCAGTACCTGCAGGATCTCGGTGAGTTTCAGTACCTGCGGGATCTCGGCGAGTTTCAGTGCCTACAGGATCTCAGTGAGTTTCAGTACCTGTGGGATCTCGGGGAGTTTCAGTAACTGCAGGATCTCGGTGAGTTTCAGTACCTGCGGGATCTCGGCGAGTTTCAGTGCCTGCAGGATCTCAGTGAGTTTCAGTACCTGCGGGATCTCGGTGAGATTCAGTGCCTGCGGGATCTCGGTGAGATTCAGTACCTGCGGGATCTCGGGGAGTTTCAGTAACTGCAGGATCTCGGTGAGTTTCAGTGCCTGCAGGATCTCGGTGAGTTTCAGTGCCTGCGGGATCTCGGCGAGTTTCAATACCTGCAGGATCTCGGTGAGTTAACTGCAGGATCTCGGCAAGTTTCAGTACCTGCGGGATCTCGGCAAGTTTCAGTACCTACAGGATCTCGGTGAGTTTCAGTACCTGCAGGATCTCGGTGAGTTTCAGTACCTGCAGGATCTCGGTGAGTTTCAGTACCTGCGGGATCTCGGCGAGTTTCAGTGCCTACAGGATCTCGGTGAGTTTCAGTACCTGCAGGATCTCGGGGAGTTAACTGCAGGATCTCGGTGAGTTTCAGTACCTGCGGGATCTCGGCGAGTTTCAGTAACTGCAGGATCTCGGTGAGTTTCAGTACCTGCAGGATCTCGGCGAGTTTCAGTACCTGCAGGATCTCGGTGAGTTTCAGTACCTGCGGGATCTCGGTGAGTTTCAGTACCTGCGGGATCTCGGTGAGTTTCAGTACCTGCGGGATCTCGGGGAGTTTCAGTACCTGCGGGATCTCGGTGAGTTTCAGTACCTGCGGGATCTCGGTGAGTTTCAGTACCTGCGGGATCTCGGGGAGTTTCAGTGACTGCGGGATCTCGGGGAGTTTCAGTGCCTGCAGGATCTCGGTGAGTTTCAGTACCTGCGGGATCTCGGTGAGTTTCAATGCCTGCGGGATCTCGGGGAGTTTCAGTGCCTGCAGGATCTCGGTGAGTTTCAGTACCTGCGGGATCTCGGTGAGTTTCAGTGCCTGCGGGATCTCGGTGAGTTAACTGCAGGATCTCGGCAAGTTTCAGTACCTGCGGGATCTCGGCAAGTTTCAGTGCCTGCGGGATCTCGGTGAGTTAACTGCAGGATCTCGGTGAGTTTCAGTACCTGCGGGATCTCGGCGAGTTTCAGTGCCTGCAGGATCTCGGCAAGTTTCAGTGCCTGCGGGATCTCGGTGAGTTAACTGCAGGATCTCGGTGAGTTTCAGTACCTGCGGGATCTCGGCAAGTTTCAGTGCCTGCGGGATCTCGGTGAGTTAACTGCAGGATCTCGGTGAGTTTCAGTACCTGCGGGATCTCGGGGAGTTTCAGTAACTGCGGGATCTCTGTGAGTTTCAGTACCTGCGGGATCTCGGCAAGTTTCAGTGCCTGCGGGATCTCGGTGAGTTAACTGCAGGATCTCGGTGAGTTTCAGTGCCTGCGGGATCTCGGGGAGTTTCAGTAACTGCGGGATCTCTGTGAGTTTCAGTACCTGCAGGATCTCGGCGAGTTTCAGTACCTGCAGGATCTCGGTGAGTTTCAGTACCTGCAGGATCTCGGTGAGTTTCAGTGCCTGCAGGATCTCGGGGAGTTTCAGTACCTGCAGGATCTCGGCGAGTTTCAGTACCTGCAGGATCTCGGTGAGTTTCAGTACCTGCGGGATCTCGGTGAGTTTCAGTACCTGCAGGATCTCGGTGAGTTTCAGTACCTGCGGGATCTCGGGGAGTTTCAGTACCTGCGGGATCTCGGTGAGTTTCAGTACCTGCGGGATCTCGGTGAGTTTCAGTGCCTGCGGGATCTCGGTGAGTTAACTGCAGGATCTCGGCAAGTTTCAGTACCTGCGGGATCTCGGCAAGTTTCAGTGCCTGCGGGATCTCGGTGAGTTAACTGCAGGATCTCGGTGAGTTTCAGTACCTGCGGGATCTCGGCGAGTTTCAGTGCCTGCAGGATCTCGGGGAGTTTCAGTAACTGCGGGATCTCTGTGAGTTTCAGTACCTGCAGGATCTCGGCGAGTTTCAGTACCTGCAGGATCTCGGTGAGTTTCAGTACCTGCGGGATCTCGGCAAGTTTCAGTGCCTGCAGGATCTCGGTGAGTTTCAGTACCTGCAGGATCTCGGTGAGTTTCAGTACCTGCGGGATCTCGGCAAGTTTCAGTGCCTGCGGGATCTCGGCGAGTTTCAGTACCTTGCGGGATCTCGGCGAGTTTCAGTAACTGCAGGATCTCGGTGAGTTTCAGTACCTGCAGGATCTCGGTGAGTTTCAGTACCTGCAGGATCTCGGTGAGTTTCAGTACCTGCAGGATCTCGGTGAGTTTCAGTACCTGCAGGATCTCAGTGAGTTTCAGTACCTGCGGGATCTCGGGGAGTTTCAGTACCTGCGGGATCTCAGTGAGTTTCAGTACCTGCAGGATCTCGGTGAGTTTCAGTACCTGCGGGATCTCAGTGGGTTTCAGTACCTGCAGGATCTCGGTGAGTTTCAGTACCTGCGGGATCTCGGGGAGTTTCAGTACCTGCGGGATCTCAGTGAGTTTCAGTACCTGCAGGATCTCAGTGAGTTTCAGTACCTGCAGGATCTCGGGGAGTTTCAGTACCTGCGGGATCTCAGTGAGTTTCAGTACCTGCAGGATCTCAGTGAGTTTCAGTACCTGCAGGATCTCGGGGAGTTTCAGTACCTGCGGGATCTCAGTGAGTTTCAGTGCCTGCTGGATCTCGGGGAGTTTCAGTGCCTGCAGGATCTCGGGGAGTTTCAGTACCTGCGGGATCTCAGTGAGTTTCAGTACCTGCAGGATCTCAGTGAGTTTCAGTACCTGCAGGATCTCGGTGAGTTTCAGTACCTGCGGGATCTCAGTGAGTTTCAGTGCCTGCAGGATCTCGGTGAGTTTCAGTACCTGCGGGATCTCGGGGAGTTTCAGTACCTGCGGGATCTCAGTGAGTTTCAGTACCTGCAGGATCTCGGTGAGTTTCAGTACCTGCAGGATCTCAGTGAGTTTCAGTGCCTGCGGGATCTCGGGGAGATTCAGTGCCTGCGGGATCTCGGTGAGTTTCAGTACCTGCAGGATCTCGGTGAGTTTCAGTACCTGCAGGATCTCGGTGAGATTCAGTGCCTGCGGGATCTCGGGGAGTTTCAGTACCTGCAGGATCTCAGTGAGTTTCAGTACCTGCAGGATCTCGGTGAGTTTCAGTACCTGCAGGATCTCGGTGAGTTTCAGTGCCTGCAGGATCTCGGTGAGTTTCAGTGCCTGCAGGATCTCAGTGAGTTTCAGTACCTGCAGGATCTCAGTGAGTTTCAGTACCTGCAGGATCTCAGTGAGTTTCAGTACCTGCAGGATCTCGGTGAGTTTCAGTACCTGCGGGATCTCAGTGAGTTTCAGTACCTGCGGGATCTCGGTGAGTTTCAGTACCTGCAGGATCTCAGTGAGTTTCAGTACCTGCAGGATCTCGGTGAGTTTCAGTACCTGCGGGATCTCAGTGAGTTTCAGTACCTGCAGGATCTCGGTGAGTTTCAGTACCTGCAGGATCTCAGTGAGTTTCAGTACCTGCGGGATCTCAGTGAGTTTCAGTACCTGCGGGATCTCGGTGAGTTTCAGTGCCTGCAGGATCTCAGTGAGTTTCAGTACCTGCAGGATCTCAGTGAGTTTCAGTACCTGCAGGATCTCAGTGAGTTTCAGTACCTGCGGGATCTCAGTGAGTTTCAGTACCTGCGGGATCTCAGTGAGTTTCAGTACCTGCAGGATCTCAGTGAGTTTCAGTACCTGCAGGATCTCAGTGAGTTTCAGTACCTGCGGGATCTCAGTGAGTTTCAGTACCTGCAGGATCTCTGTGAGGTTCGAGCTGAACTTCTCCACGGTGGAATCCAGCATCTGACTGACGGCTCTCTCCACACGCCCACAGAACGAGTAACAGTCACTGCAGAGCGCACACAATACTCGCACACACGCCTCCAGCACACACTCCTCACTGTGCTTCAGCATGATGTCACACACCTGAGACAGCAGCAGATCCAGACACTGACACACACACACACAGACAGACAAACGACAGAATATTATATATTTTAATGCATCTCATATATATGACTAACAATATTTGTAGTTTTTTTGCTATTAAATGTCACATTGCAGGAACTGCACAAAAGCCAATAGAGGATCAAAAATGGTGTATGGCATAAAATAGTGACCAGTTGCATTTAAAATTACCATTATACATGTGTAGTCTAACCCTAATGCTAAAACTTTCAAATTCCAACAACAGTTTATAAATGTAATTTATCAACAGATTCAGATGCAACCATTGCAGTGGCAGTCCATGCGTGAACAAGGCATTTACATTTATGAATGTGTGTGTGTGTGTGTATGTATATATATATATATATATATATATATATTAGGGCTGCACGATTAATCGCAATTTACATGTAATCGCACTTAAATCGAGATGGCTTATCGCGATTTTAAAATCGCAAAGGCTGCGATTATTTTTTATGCACAGTTTGTCATTGATGTACAGCTCTGTAAACGCTGCTCCATCTGAAAGCACTGTGAGTTTGAGTCACTTATAACGTGCATTTGAAAAAACAACACACGTCAAACATCTTTCCAAAACATGAGAAGCATTTATGAACCTCTTTTTTTTTTTTTTTTTTTTTACTCTTTATTTATACAATTTTCAAATTATAACAAACATGACAAAACAAAACAAAACAGAACAGCAGGGTGATATGTTACAAAGATTCCCTTTCACACTTGGGACTTATAGATTGTCCATTTCTTCCATCTCAGCTCAAATTTAGCTGATTTCAGCCTAATAAAGTGGGTGATTTTTTCCATTGTGTAGATTTCTTCCATTATCTCTTTCCATTGTGCCAATGTTAAAGTGAGACTTTTCAACCAGTTCCTTGTAATAGTTTTTTTGCTGGCCATCAACATAACTTTGTAGAGATACATATCCTCAGTTCGTATAACTGAATTGGAAAGTAAACCAAAGTACATAGATTGAAAGTCTGTGGGAAACGCGTAGCCCAACACAACCCTTATTACTGTCGCAATGATTTCCCAGAAGGGTCTGACTTTGGGACAAGTCCAAAATACATGAGAATGACTGGCATTCATACTGCCACAGAGTCTCCAGCATTCCTGGGGGGTCTTGAGTTGCATACTTTTGATACGAGGTGTAATGAAAAATCTAATTATGTTCTTCCAACCAAATTCCCTCCATTGTCTTGAACTGGTGGAAGTGTGTTGAAATAGACAGATAGAATGCCAATCATCCTCTGACACCTTGATTTGTAGTTCCGATTCCCACTTTTGTTTTATATACAGTGAATCAGTACCACTACAGTTTTGCAGACAATTATACAGTCTAGATACGATTTTTGAGGGTAATTTCTGGTATGCTCCCGACACCAAATCTACCAATTCACAGCCCTCCTGTGAGAGATGTGGCCTTATCTCTATATCATAAAAGTGCCGTAACTGGAGGTACCTAAACAGATCGGAGTTGTTCAGGCCAAATTCCCTCTTCACTTCCTCAAATGATTTAAATACCGAACCTTTGGTTAGCAAACACACTGCAGTGATACCCTTATCAATCCACTTTCTAAATGTACTGTCCAAATGACCACTTCTAAAATTGGGAGAGAAAGAAGGCCAAATCAAGGATTTACATTCACCTTCGAATTTGAATTTTTTAACAGTGTCCCACCACAGCTTAATGGTTGTTTCGACTATGGGACTCCCCTCTTTTAACTGTGTACTAGTTTTATCACCCAGTCTTGATTGAGGTAAGGACGAAGGGATATAGTTAATTTCAATTTGTTTCCATTTGGAATAATACTTAGGTGAGCACCAATAGACAATGTACCTCAATTGAGCAGCTAAGAAATATTCTTTGAAGTTTGGGAGGGCAAACCCCCCTTTCAATTTCGCCAACTGAAGCGTTTTAAATCTAATCCTTGGTTTTGCCCCTTTCCATACAAATCTACTCACTTGCTTATCCCATTTAGCAAACTGAGAGTCGGGTATTACAACTGGTAGTGATATAAATAAGTACAACAATCGGGGTAGCAGGTTCATCTTTATCACCTCTATCCTGGAATTAAAATCTAAGACTAGGTTTGTCCATTTTGTCAGATCCCTCTGTATTACCTCATTTATTTTACTATAATTGGCCTCGTATAATGTACTGAGTTCTCGCGTCAAATAAATCCCTAAATATTTAATTTGTTCTGAGTCCCATTTAAGTTTGTATTTTCCCCTAATTTGATCAGCTGGACTGTAATTAATACAGAGGATTTGAGTCTTGGTGATATTTAATTTGTAGCCTGATTTTTCTCCAAAATCTTTTAAGATGTTTAAAAGTTTGGGGAATGTTTGATCAGGATTTTGTAGATATACTATTACGTCATCTTAGGGCTGGGCGATATGGACCAAAAGTCATATCCCGATATATTTAGGCTGAATATCGATATACGATATATATCCCGATATTTTTTCTGCAAAGTGAGAGCAAATGTTCAGTCAAAGTCAAAGCCAAATATGACATGTCACAAGTAGTTTTATTGAAACAGGCTCTTTCAGTGAACATTTGAAAAATCAAATGAATAAATAATAAACAGGTTTCTTCACCTTAGGGCTGCACGATTATGACAAAAATCACAATTGCCGATTATTCCCTTGGAATTGTAATTGCGATCTATTAATTATGATTATCAGAATTTACATTGAATATATATATAGGCAAAGTATAACACGTTTTAACACACACACAAGTACTGCCCCCCTTTACTTAACATACACACAAATTGTAAGAATATGACTAATAGTAAAGACTAGTACTAATAAATAAACATTAGGCCTATGCTAAAGCTATTAAATAGCAGTCCCAAACTAGTTTTTGTTAATACAATGTTGGTATGAGCCACTACAGTCATTTAAAAAATATAAAAAAATAACACAAAGAAAAATAAAGTGGCATGGGATTAATATGGAAACGACAGTTACCATGGTGAATACACAATATTAACAATAACTGTTAATGAAACATGGAAACTGCTCCTGGTGAATAGGATGAAAATCATACCTGCATTACTTTTATTTCGTGTAATTTACAACGTAGCCTAACGGCGTTGCATGCTCGCAGTTTGGCGATAGTGAGGTGATACACAGCGAACAGCGCGCGCCGCCGCATTTGCGCGTGCAATTGATGAGTGTGCGCTACGAGCACATATAACGGCTGACAGGACAAGAAAGTCTGTTTTTCTGAGGTGAAAAACTTTATTTCAGCGTACACTTATGTCACTGCCTGGTAGTTCCTATTGTGCTGGGTTTTCTGAAGTAGTCATGATTCGCCTCTCATAACATACATGCTCTAAACACGCACGCAAACTGGAAAAGGAGGGGCGGGGGCGCGGGGAGCAGTGCAGAGAGCTCCGGGTCAGCTGTTGCCTTGAGCAAGGATCACAGCGCAAATTTGAATTATATCGATATATGCGATATGGTCTAATTCCATATCGCGTTTAAAAATATATCGATATATTTTTTATATCGATATATCGCCCAGCCCTACGTCATCTGCAAAGAGACTTATTCTTTGTTCTTCATTGGACACCATTACTCCTTTGAGGTCTGACATTTGTCGCATATATTGGGCCAAAGGCTCAATAAACAGGGCAAAGAGGGAGGGGCTTAAACAGCAGCCCTGCCTGCTTCCTCTGAAGAGATCAAAGTTGTCAGTCAAGTCGCCGTTTAATTTAATTCTTGCCAACGGTTTATGATATAAGGCTTGTATACACTTAATATTAGAATCATTGAATCCCAGTCTTTTTAAAACAGCAAAAAGATAGTTCCAACTTACTCTATCAAAGGCCTTTTCGGCATCTAGGCTTACTAAGACTGTTGGAATATTTTGTTTTTTAACTTCATTAATTATGTGTAAGGAACGTCGTATGTTGTCTTGGGCTTGGCGCCCCTTAATGAATCCCGTCTGATCCTCATCTATTAAATCAGGAAGAAAAGACTCTAATCTTTTTGCTATAATGGAGGTAAATATTTTATAATCGACATTTAGGATGGAAATTGGACGATATGATTCACAATATTCACAATTTTTTCCCTCTTTTAATATGACTGAGATAATAGCCTCCCTCCATGAAGGGGGGCACTTTGCATATTTTAGAGTATAATTAAATGAGTCCAACAGTAAAGGAGTCAAGTCGTCTTTAAATACCTTATACCATTCATTGGGAAAACCATCACTCCCTGGGCTTTTATTGCTTTTCAATCTACTTATTGCCTTATCAAGTTCTACTTTAGTAATAGGCCTAGATAACATCTCGTTCTGGGAAGTTCCTATGGAGGGGAGATCTAAATTTGACAAAAAATCTTCAATTTCGTTTTTGTCTACTTGGTCCGAATGGTCATACAAGAGTTTATAATAGGATTTAAAGGTATCTTTAATTTTTCCTGGGTCATAATTTAACTCTCCATTTGAATGATCTCTAATTTTATTAATTGAATTTCTCATTTGTTGTGATCTTAGACGTCTTGCCAATATTTTTGTCGCCTTCGGGCCTGATTCATAAAAGGTTTGTTTTATAAATCTCATTTTCTTTTCAATTTCTTCTTTTGCTAGTTCTGACAATTGATTTCTCAAATCTTTTATACTTTCAGCCAGCAGTACACTTTTATCTGAATGCTGCTTTATTTCTTGTTCTCTCAATTGTTCTTCTAATTTGGCCTGAGTTAGTCTTTTCATTTTATGCAAATGTGCCGTTCTTGATATCAATTTGCCTCGCATAACAGCTTTTACAGTATCCCATAAAATTATTGATTCTATTTGATCATCCTTGTTATCAGAAATACAGTCTTGAATTTCTTTTCTCATTTCTTGCACCACCTTTTCATTATTGATGATACTGACATTCATCCTCCATGTTGTTTTTCTAATTAGATTACTTAAATGAATGGTTAAATGGATAGCATTGTGATCTGAAATATCTGCTATTCCTACACTACAGTCTCTGACACAGTGTCGATCAATAGTATTCATCAGGAAAAAATCAATCCGCGAGTGGACCTTATGAGCCGCTGAATAGTGAGTATAGTCTCTTTCTAGTGGGTGGAAAGCTCTCCACACATCAAACAAATCCGCCTCCTTTATTAGTTTTTTGAGATCTTTTGATTTGTTACTAATATATCTTTTTTTGCTGGTTGAATCCTTAGTCTGATTTAAAACAGTGTTCCAATCCCCTCCACAAATCAAAACTCCCTCACTGATGGAAGAAATCTTATCAAATAATAATTTAAAAAACTTCCGATCACCTTCCGGAGGTGCGTATACATTCACTAGAAAAACGATTGAATTGTCAATCCTGCCTTTAACAATCACAAATCTACCGTCCTTATCACAGTCTTCCTCAATCAAATCAAAGTTAACAGAATTAGATACAAGGGTGATAACTCCTCTCCTTCTGCTATTTTTATAAGCACTAGAGAAAGAAGTTTCTTGGAGGAAAATCACCTGTGCTTTATACCTTTTTAGTTTAGTTAATAACCTGCTTCTTTTAATTGGATTGCCAAGGCCATTTACATTTATTGAAACAATTTTAAGTTCACCCAAGCCACTTATGTTTAATGAACATAATGAAAGTAAACCCCGCAAACAAACATGAACTAAGAACAGTAACTTCAAAAACAATACAAACTGAACGATACCTGTGACTTCCATTCAGTGGGTAAATTGTCTGACCCACCGTGACCCCGTTGGAAGGGCTAGATCTCCAAAAAAGGGAGGACCCTATGCAAGGGTTGAGAGGCGTAGGAATCACCTCCATCCTTAATGTCCAACGTTATAACGCCATCTACAGGTGCCACTCTACCTAGTCAGTGAATGAGCGAAGACTGAGAAGTTGAATTATGATTATGAAAATGTCCATATCCTAGAAATCAGATTCCGCCTCTTTGAAACTCCTTCAGCCTCACTTTTGCCCTTTGCGCTGTTGTAGATGCACACTCCTTGGATGATTGGCCCACCTGCTGCCATCCGTCTCACTTTTGGAGCCAGATTTCCGCGTCGTCTTCCGTTGCAGCCGGCAACTCCACCTCGAGTCCTCGCCTCTGTAGCTCTAGCCCAGCTTCGCGTGCGGTGCTGTATACTTTAGCGCCGTCCTCCCAGTGAATACGCATATTTGTGTACGGCGTTTGGAAGCGAATGCCTTTCTCCTTGAGCACCTTTTTAATCTTTTGGTACTCCTTCCTCTTTTGGACAACTTCAGATGCATAGTCGTGGTCAAAAAAGATGTTCCTGCCATTTAATTGAATTACTCCCTTTTTCCACGCTTCCTTTAGTATCATCTCTTTAATTGCGAATTCCTGGAAATTGACTATGATAGGTCTAGGAGAGGCACTGGGTTGCCTGGAAAGGGCTCTGTGGGCTCGCTGTATTTTAAGATCCAAATCAGCTGGTAATACTAGCTGACGCTGGAGTAGATCTGCAACAAATTTCGCCATAGACGTCGGCTTTTCTCCTTCGTCAACTCCAAAGATCCTGATGTTATTTCTGCGGGATCTTGATTCCAGATCGGTCAATTTGTCTCAAAGGCCCTTTTGTCGCTTCATACTCTCTGCCAGCGCTACGGCCAAATCCAGAGTAACGTCCTCAACACGCCCCACCCGGGACTCCGCCTCTTCCACTCGGTCTGTCAAACCTCTCAAGTCCTCCGCCATCGTATCAAGTTTGCCGCTAAGTTCCTGCTGTAATGAAGTGATATCCTGTCTCACTCTGGTGTTGTCTTGTTTCAGTTCGGTTTTAAGTGACTCGATAGCTTGTAGCAAGACGGTCGCTGTTGCACCATCTACAGCTGGGTTAGCATGAGCTTGCTGCTCTGCGAGGCTAGCCTTGGACGACGAAGCGTTTTTATCCCGAGTTTTCGACATTTTCGTTTAATTAACTTCTTTTTCCTTTCTCGATCCACCTAATACATGATTAATCACCAAAATGAAAGTACCAGTCTCGAGTTTATGGTGGAAAAGACTATCAAAGTTGGAGAGCGATCACCAAGCACGTCTTATCTCTACGCCATTACACCGGAAGTCTTATGAACCTCTTTTTAATAACATGCAACATTTAATAACATGCATTTACTCCAAACTCACTTCATAACGACAGTTGAGCATCCTTCTGTGAGATGATGTGCTTCTGACACAGAATAAGCAGATGTGTATTTATAAGTCGTGTTTAATCAAAGCGTTTCAATCTTCTGTTTATTCAGCTACAGCGATAGGGATTTCTTGGAATGATGCGCATTATTGTACTTCTGCAGCGGGGCATATTTATCTTGTTTGCATGAGAGTGCCCTCTTGCGTTCAAATGGGGCAGTATTTACTACCGATCAGCCGCACTCCACTGACAAGCTGAGCACAAAATAATCGCAGCCTTTGCCAAATCGCGTGCAGTTTTATTGCGATTAATCGTGCAACCCTAATATATATATATATATATATACTGTCAGTGATCAGAAACTCCTACTTTCTCCAGGCGTCCGGATGTGCCGTAAACCTCCAGCTGGAAGAACAGCGGCGCTGAGAGCAACCGGCTCACCTTACCCACATCTGCAGAGAACTGAGGAAACACTGAGTTTAATGACTGCATCACGTCTCCGTCTGAAGGCCACGACACACACAGTAAAATATCTGGCGGTGACGAAAGCTGACTGTCTCCTCGTGTCATCTTGAACACAGTAAACGCACTACAGGCAACTAGCACATGTTCTGTGAGGGGAAATATCTTTATCAGCAGGAATCAAGAGTAAACTGGGACTGCACATATAAATCACTTTACTCCGGAGGCTCATGTTATTATAAACACATCCACATGTTGGACTGCTCAGGTGAGATGATGTAAAGTTATATCAGCCTTCTGCCTGTGCGTCTTCACGCTCGCTTTAATTCTTGTGCACTGACTTGTTCACTAAACTGAATAGCCAATCAGAGTCTGTGAGGCCCGGCTCTGTGTGTGGTGTGTGTGTGTGTGTGTGTGTGTGTGTGTGTCAGGGCCTTCAATCCATCCAAACACAAACCAGTCCTGCTTTACCGGTTCGTTACTGAGTGCTGTAATCTATCGCTAGCCCGTTAAATCTGTGCTAGATGAGCTGAATCTTAAAGGGGTCATATAATGCCATTTTTGTACAAGCTAATATGATTCTTTAGGGTCTAAATTAAAAGTTTGTAATATACTTTAATTAAAAATTCTCATTAGAACTGTTTTCAGCATGCCATTTAAGTGCATGTGCCTTTAAATGATAATGAGCTTTGCTCACCCCGCCCCTCTGTTCTGTGGGTTCAGTTTGTTTGTAATAACACAATAACCTTAACACGTTGTTCATTATAAACGTGGGATTATGAATTATATTGAGAACGTCGTACATAGAAACATGCCGTAAAGTACCCTGAGTGTAAACCTTAGCCGCATTCATCGTGAAGCGTGCAGCTAGCGATTTGCAAAGATTAATATAAATATTAATATAAAGGTCAATAAAACGTTACAATCACTTCAGTTCTTCTGGAGGTGCAGCAGGAACACGAATAGTTGGTACCGATCCTTTTTTCAGGAGCAGCTTCTTAGCAAAACCAGCTTTATAGCGTTACTGACCCTCGTTTGTAAAGCAGCTGGTGTGTGAAATGATTCACGCAAACATGAAAGCATTGACGTTGATCGTGGGGAATATTCCCTTCGAAAACAAAACTCTTCAGCGGTTCGGATTTAGGAACATCAACATGATGCTGTGTTCCTTATTACACCCAAGAACAGAACACCACAATCGCTCAGACGCCATTCTGCTCCAGCGTATCAATAATGACCGCGCGGACTATGATGACAGCTCACTCACGAGTGAGGGCGGGTCTGTGTTGAAACGCTGCTGTCAATCAACAATCGTGGGAGGGGCGTCCGATCTAGTGACGTCACAAGATCGAACAGCTTGATTTGAGACGGGGGAAAACACTGGATGGATTTTTATCATTATATGATGGTTGTGTACAGGCACTGCCAACATACATTTCAGTACCATCAACTTGTAAAAGTGCATGTACCATTATATGACCCATTTAAAACAGGCAGAAACAGTGATTTATCTCTATCTGTGATGATGATCATGTGAGATCAATGACGCTCGAGACTCACCTTCGCCAGTAACTGAGGAAACACAGGGATGAAGTGATTAGTGATGCGCCTTCGTTCCTGGACCTGCAGACGCTTCTCCCGCGCAGTCACAGTCTACACACACAAACACACACACACACGTTTGCGTTTGCCAAGATGATAAGTGAGCGAAGCGTGTGAGACAAACTTATCTGAAACGAGTGATTACAGAAATCTTTGAGTTGAAAGTGAACTCATGCTGATTGCACATCAAATAATAGATAATGAAAACAATCGACTAATTTGACTATTAATTTAACTAATTTGATTACAGATTAAGTTATAGATTAATGATGTCTGTGAACAGAAAACATCATGACGATGTTTTAAACGCATGTGAGCGAGTGAGCGGCTGCAGGAGAAGCCTCTGGAGTAACTGTCAGGTGCAGGTCATGATATTAGACTGACTGTACATGGGAAACAGCATGTAAGAGGATCTATAAAAAGCAAGGAGCGTCTTAGATTTATAGTGTGAAGAAATGACAGTTCATACAGTTTTTAACTCTTTCCCCACCAGAGTTTTTTAAAAGTTGCCAGCCACTGCCAGCGTTTTTGGTCATTGATACAAAATTTCATGGACGACAGAATCTTTTGTTGTATAAATATCTGAAAACAAAAAACAAAACAAAAAACAGTTTTATTTTAGCTTCATGCATTCCTCTTTTATCAACACTTGAATGTGGTTAAGTTTATTTAAAAAGACAATATTTGAGCAAAAAGAAAACATTTTTGTCAAAGGCTTCATCCAGATCAAACACAGATCGAGTCCATCAACACCTCAAAGCTTCAGTCCTGTAGCTCATCCTGGGTCAACATTTCATTCAGGAACATTAGACAGGTTTAATTTATAAGATGTGATAAGATTAATGTTTGATAAGCGCTTTATATTTTACATGTGCGTCAGCAATGCTTCCATCGCTTGTTTCTGCTGCTTCTCCAGTGTTTTGATCAGTAGATTCATTAATCTTTCAGATGATGTGTAACAGCACCCCCTACTGTATAACAGTGAAAACACGGATTGCTGGGAAATTCCGTCAATGGCGGGGAAAGAGTTAATTTAGCAATTTACAAGCCATTGTTTCTATTTTGTGCATAATGTATAACATTGTATGTATTATAGACACCTTCAGTTTACACATTTATTTGAATGGCAACATTGGGCTGGATGTGGAATAACATACTTTACAAATAAATGTTTAAACCAGCCCAGGGTGGTTAATCTGATTAATCAAACAAATAATTGGCCAATTAATTGATAATCAAAATAATCATTAGTTGCAGCCCTACATTAAAGTCTTGTAAGATGTTAATAATCCAGCTGCTGTACTGAAGGTCTTACACACACACACACACACACACACACACACACACACACACACACACACACACACACACACACACACGTACGTCTCACCTTCCTGGTGGAGCGTGAAGGGGGGGGCGTGGCCTCGGCTGCCTGTCTCACTGCACACATCATGATGTCAATCAGCGCACTCTCCAGCTCGTCCTCCACACCTGCATACACACACACATCATGACGTCAATCAGCGCACTCTCCAGCTCATACTCCTTCCTACAGCGCACACACACACACACACACACACACACACACACACACACACTCACCTCCTTCCTGCAGCAAGAGTGATGTCATCACATCCCAGTCTTTTAGCTCCGCCCCTGCAACGTCCCACAGACTATCGACTAGATACGCAGCGTGATCATGATACTGACACACACACACACACACACACACAGAAGACATTTAACACACACATATCTACAGTCACAGGCTGTTCATCTGGTTACAATATCAACATACAGTGAAGTACGTGAACACCAGGAGCCTCATTTATGTAACGCACGTACGATCAGATTTAATCGGAAATTACATGGAATTTGTCTTGCATCAAAATTGAGGAACAAATTGGGGTTTATAAAGGCAGAAACTAAGATGACTAAGTTCTTATGAATTCTTATAATTATGGCAACATCCTCTATGAACATCTAGTGAATCACTGTATGCTTTGTTCACTTAAATTATTAAGCAGTTGATAACGTGACCCTTTCTGCCTTTTTGTCTTTCTGCATTCAAATCCATTTGGCTCAAAGATCTGAGGGTGTGTGAGTGTGTTCTGAGGGTGTGAGTGTGCTTTGAGGGTGTGTGAGTGTGTTCTGAGGGTGTGTGAGTGTGTTCTGAGGGTGTGTGAGTGTGTGTGAGTGTGCTCTGAGGGTGTGTAAGTGTGCTCTGAGGGTGTGTGAGTGTGCTCTGAGTGTGTTCTGAGGGTGTGTGAGTGTGCTCTGAGGGTGTGTGAGTGTGCTCTGAGTGTGTTCTGAGGGTGTGTGAGTGTGCTCTGAGGGTGTGTGAGTGTGCTCTGAGTGTGCTCTGAGGGTGTGTGAGTGTGCTCTGAGGGTGTGTGAGGGTGTGTGAGTGTGCTCTGAGGGTGTGTGAGTGTGCTCTGAGGGTGTGTGAGTGTGTTCTGAGGGTGTGTGAGTGTGCTCTGAGGGTGTGTGAGTGTGCTCTGAGGGTGTGTGAGTGTGCTCTGAGGGTGTGTGAGTGTGCTCTGAGTGTGCTCTGAGGGTGTGTGAGTGTGCTCTGAGGGTGTGTGAGGGTGTGTGAGTGTGCTCTGAGGGTGTGTGAGTGTGCTCTGAGGGTGTGTGAGTGTGTTCTGAGGGTGTGTGAGTGTGCTCTGAGGGTGTGTGAGTGTGCTCTGAGGGTGTGTAAGTGTGTTCTGAGGGTGTGTGAGTGTGCTCTGAGGGTGTGTGAGTGTGTTCGAGGGTGTGTGAGTGTGCTCTGAGGGTGTGTGAGTGTATTCTGAGTGTGTTCTGAGGGTATGTGAGTGTGCTTTGAGGGTGTGTGAGTGTGTTCTGAGGGTGTGTGAGTGTGCTCTGAGGGTGTGTGAGTGTTCTGAGGGTGTGTCAGTGTGTTCTGAGGGTGTGTGAGTGTGCTCTGAGGGTGTGTGAGTGTATTCTGAGTGTGTTCTGAGGGTGTGTGAGTGTGTTCTGAGTGTGTTCTGAGGGTGTGTGAGTGTGTTCTGAGGGTGTGTGAGTGTGTTCTGAGGGTGTGGGAGTGTATTCTGAGTGTGTTCTGAGGGTGTGTGAGTGTGTTCTGAGGGTGTGTGAGTGTGTTCTGAGTGTGTTCTGAGGGTGTGTGAGTGTGTTCTGAGGGTGTGTGAGTGTGTTCTGAGTGTGTTCTGAGGGTGTGTGAGTGTGTTCTGAGTGTGTTCTGAGGGTGTGTGAGTGTATTCTGAGTGTGTTCTGAGGGTATGTGAGTGTGTTCTGAGTGTGTTCTGAGGGTGTGTGAGTGTGTTCTGAGGGTGTGTGAGTGTGCTCTGAGGGTGTGTGAGTGTGTTCTGAGGGTGTGTGAGTGTGTTCTGAGGGTGTGTGAGTGTGCTCTGAGGGTGTGTGAGTGTGTTCTGAGGGTGTGTGAGTGTGTTCTGAGGGTGTGTGAGTGTGCTCTGAGGGTGTGTGAGTGTGTTCTGAGGGTGTGTGAGTGTGCTCTGAGGGTGTGTGAGTGTGTTCTGAGTGTGTTCTGAGGGTGTGTGAGTGTGCTCTGAGGGTGTGTAAGTGTGCTCTGAGGGTGTGTGAGTGTGCTCTGAGGGTGTGTGAGTGTGTTCTGAGTGTGTTCTGAGGGTGTGTAAGTGTGCTCTGAGGGTGTGTGAGTGTGCTCTGAGGGTGTGTGAGTGTGTTCTGAGGGTGTGTGAGTGTGCTCTGAGTGTGTTCTGAGGGTGTGTGAGTGTGCTCTGAGGGTGTGTGAGTGTGCTCTGAGGGTGTGTGAGTGTGCTCTGAGTGTGTTCTGAGGGTGTGTAAGTGTGCTCTGAGGGTGTGTGAGTGTGCTCTGAGTGTGTTCTGAGGGTGTGTGAGTGTGCTCTGAGGGTGTGTAAGTGTGTTCTGAGGGTGTGTGAGTGTGCTCTGAGGGTGTGTGAGTGTGCTCTGAGGGTGTGTGAGTGTATTCTGAGTGTGTTCTGAGGGTATGTGAGTGTGCTTTGAGGGTGTGTGAGTGTGTTCTGAGGGTGTGTGAGTGTATTCTGAGTGTGTTCTGAGGGTGTGTGAGTGTGTTCTGAGGGTGTGTGAGTGTGTTCTGAGTGTGTTCTGAGGGTGTGTGAGTGTGTTCTGAGGGTGTGTGAGTGTGTTCTGAGTGTGTTCTGAGGGTGTGTGAGTGTGTTCTGAGTGTGTTCTGAGGGTGTGTGAGTGTATTCTGAGTGTGTTCTGAGGGTATGTGAGTGTGTTCTGAGTGTGTTCTGAGGGTGTGTGAGTGTGTTCTGAGGGTGTGTGAGTGTGCTCTGAGGGTGTGTGAGTGTGTTCTGAGGGTGTGTGAGTGTGTTCTGAGGGTGTGTGAGTGTGCTCTGAGGGTGTGTGAGTGTGTTCTGAGGGTGTGTGAGTGTGTTCTGAGGGTGTGTGAGTGTGTTCTGAGGGTGTGTGAGTGTGCTCTGAGGGTGTGTGAGTGTGTTCTGAGGGTGTGTGAGTGTGCTCTGAGGGTGTGTGAGGGTGTGTGAGTGTGCTCTGAGGGTGTGTGAGTGTGCTCTGAGGGTGTGTGAGTGTGTTCTGAGGGTGTGTGAGTGTGTTCTGAGGGTGTGTGAGTGTGCTCTGAGGGTGTGTGAGTGTGCTCTGAGGGTGTGTAAGTGTGTTCTGAGGGTGTGTGAGTGTGCTCTGAGGGTGTGTGAGTGTGTTCGAGGGTGTGTGAGTGTGCTCTGAGGGTGTGTGAGTGTATTCTGAGTGTGTTCTGAGGGTGTGTGAGTGTGTTCTGAGGGTGTGTGAGTGTGCTTTGAGGGTGTGTGAGTGTGTTCTGAGGGTGTGTGAGTGTGCTCTGAGGGTGTGTGAGTGTTCTGAGGGTGTGTCAGTGTGTTCTGAGGGTGTGTGAGTGTGCTCTGAGGGTGTGTGAGTGTATTCTGAGTGTGTTCTGAGGGTGTGTGAGTGTGTTCTGAGGGTGTGTGAGTGTGTTCTGAGTGTGTTCTGAGGGTGTGTGAGTGTGTTCTGAGGGTGTGTGAGTGTGTTCTGAGGGTGTGTGAGTGTATTCTGAGTGTGTTCTGAGGGTGTGTGAGTGTGTTCTGAGGGTGTGTGAGTGTGTTCTGAGTGTGTTCTGAGGGTGTGTGAGTGTGTTCTGAGGGTGTGTGAGTGTGTTCTGAGTGTGTTATGAGGGTGTGTGAGTGTGTTCTGAGTGTGTTCTGAGGGTGTGTGAGTGTATTCTGAGTGTGTTCTGAGGGTATGTGAGTGTGTTCTGAGTGTGTTCTGAGGGTGTGTGAGTGTGTTCTGAGGGTGTGTGAGTGTGCTCTGAGGGTGTGTGAGTGTGTTCTGAGGGTGTGTGAGTGTGTTCTGAGGGTGTGTGAGTGTGTTCTGAGGGTGTGTGAGTGTGCTCTGAGGGTGTGTGAGTGTGTTCTGAGGGTGTGTGAGTGTGCTCTGAGGGTGTGTGAGTGTGTTCTGAGTGTGTTCTGAGGGTGTGTGAGTGTGCTCTGAGGGTGTGTAAGTGTGCTCTGAGGGTGTGTGAGTGTGCTCTGAGGGTGTGTGAGTGTGTTCTGAGTGTGTTCTGAGGGTGTGTGAGTGTGCTCTGAGGGTGTGTGAGTGTGTTCGAGGGTGTGTGAGGGTGCTCTGAGGGTGTGTGAGTGTGTTCGAGGGTGTGTGAGTGTGTTCTGAGGGTGTGTGAGTGTGCTCTGAGGGTGTGTAAGTGTGCTCTGAGGGTGTGTGAGTGTGTTCTGAGGGTGTGTGAGTGTGCTCTGAGTGTGTTCTGAGGGTGTGTGAGTGTGCTCTGAGGGTGTGTGAGTGTGTTCTGAGGGTGTGTGAGTGTGCTCTGAGTGTGTTCTGAGGGTGTGTGAGTGTGCTCTGAGGGTGTGTGAGTGTGCTCTGAGTGTGTTCTGAGGGTGTGTAAGTGTGCTCTGAGGGTGTGTGAGTGTGCTCTGAGTGTGTTCTGAGGGTGTGTGAGTGTGCTCTGAGGGTGTGTGAGTGTGCTCTGAGTGTGCTCTGAGGGTGTGTGAGTGCTCTGAGGGTGTGTGAGTGCTCTGAGGGTGTGTGAGGGTGTGTGAGTGTGCTCTGAGGGTGTGTGAGTGTGTTCTGAGGGTGTGTGAGTGTGCTCTGAGGGTGTGTGAGTGTGCTCTGAGGGTGTGTAAGTGTGTTCTGAGGGTGTGTGAGTGTGCTCTGAGGGTGTGTGAGTGTGCTCTGAGGGTGTGTGAGTGTGTTCGAGGGTGTGTGAGTGTGCTCTGAGGGTGTGTGAGTGTATTCTGAGTGTGTTCTGAGGGTATGTGAGTGTGCTTTGAGGGTGTGTGAGTGTGTTCTGAGGGTGTGTGAGTGTATTCTGAGTGTGTTCTGAGGGTGTGTGAGTGTGTTCTGAGGGTGTGTGAGTGTGTTCTGAGTGTGTTCTGAGGGTGTGTGAGTGTGTTCTGAGGGTGTGTGAGTGTGTTCTGAGTGTGTTCTGAGGGTGTGTGAGTGTGTTCTGAGTGTGTTCTGAGGGTGTGTGAGTGTATTCTGAGTGTGTTCTGAGGGTATGTGAGTGTGTTCTGAGTGTGTTCTGAGGGTGTGTGAGTGTGTTCTGAGGGTGTGTGAGTGTGCTCTGAGGGTGTGTGAGTGTGTTCTGAGGGTGTGTGAGTGTGTTCTGAGGGTGTGTGAGTGTGCTCTGAGGGTGTGTGAGTGTGTTCTGAGGGTGTGTGAGTGTGTTCTGAGGGTGTGTGAGTGTGTTCTGAGGGTGTGTGAGTGTGCTCTGAGGGTGTGTGAGTGTGTTCTGAGGGTGTGTGAGTGTGTTCTGAGGGTGTGTGAGTGTGCTCTGAGGGTGTGTGAGTGTGTTCTGAGTGTGTTCTGAGGGTGTGTGAGTGTGCTCTGAGGGTGTGTAAGTGTGCTCTGAGGGTGTGTGAGTGTGCTCTGAGGGTGTGTGAGTGTGTTCTGAGTGTGTTCTGAGGGTGTGTGAGTGTGCTCTGAGGGTGTGTGAGTGTGTTCGAGGGTGTGTGAGGGTGCTCTGAGGGTGTGTGAGTGTGTTCGAGGGTGTGTGAGTGTGTTCTGAGGGTGTGTGAGTGTGCTCTGAGGGTGTGTAAGTGTGCTCTGAGGGTGTGTGAGTGTGCTCTGAGTGTGTTCTGAGGGTGTGTGAGTGTGCTCTGAGGGTGTGTGAGTGTGCTCTGAGGGTGTGTGAGTGTGTTCTGAGTGTGTTCTGAGGGTGTGTGAGTGTGCTCTGAGGGTGTGTGAGTGTGCTCTGAGGGTGTGTGAGTGTGCTTTGAGGGTGTGTGAGTGTGCTCTGAGGGTGTGTGAGTGTGTTCTGAGTGTGTTCTGAGGGTGTGTGAGTGTGCTCTGAGGGTGTGTGAGTGTGCTCTGAGGGTGTGTGAGTGTGCTTTGAGGGTGTGTGAGTGTGCTCTGAGGGTGTGTGAGTGTGTTCTGAGTGTGTTCTGAGGGTGTGTGAGTGTATTCTGAGTGTGCTCTGAGGGTGTGTGAGTGTGTTCTGAGTGTGTTCTGAGGGTGTGTGAGTGTGTTCTGAGGGTGTGTGAGTGTATTCTGAGTGTGTTCTGAGGGTGTGTGAGTGTGCTCTGAGGGTGTGTGAGTGTGTTCTGAGGGTGTGTGAGTGTGTTGTGTGAGTGTGTTCTGAGGGTGTGTTAGTGTGTTCTGAGGGTGTGTGAGTGTATTCTGAGTGTGTTCTGAGGGTGTGTGAGTGTGTTCTGAGGGTGTGTGAGTGTATTCTGAGTGTGTTCTGAGGGTGTGTGAGTGTGCTCTGAGGGTGTGTGAGTGTGTTCTGAGGGTGTGTGAGTGTGTTGTGTGAGTGTGTTCTGAGGGTGTGTTAGTGTGTTCTGAGGGTGTGTGAGTGTGTTCTGAGGGTGTGTGAGTGTGTTCTGAGGGTGTGTGAGTGTGCTCTGAGGGTGTGTGAGTGTGTTCTGAGGGTGTGTGAGTGTGTTCTGAGGGTGTGTTAGTGTGTTCTGAGGGTGTGTGAGTGTGTTCTGAGGGTGTGTGAGTGTGTTCTGAGGGTGTGTCAGTGTGCTCTGAGGGTGTGTGAGTGTGTTCTGAGGGTGTGTGAGTGTGCTCTGAGGGTGTGTGAGTGTATTCTGAGTGTGCTCTGAGGGTGTGTGAGTGTATTCTGAGTGTGCTCTGAGGGTGTGTGAGTGTGTTCTGAGGGTGTGTGAGTGTGTTCTGAGGGTGTGTGAGTGTGCTCTGAGGGTGTGTGAGTGTGCTCTGAGGGTGTGTGAGTGTGTTCTGAGTGTGCTCTGAGGGTGTGTGAGTGTGTTCTGAGGGTGTGTGAGTGTGCTCTGAGGGTGTGTGAGTGTATTCTGAGTGTGCTCTGAGGGTGTGTGAGTGTATTCTGAGTGTGCTCTGAGGGTGTGTGAGTGTGTTCTGAGGGTGTGTGAGTGTGCTCTGAGGGTGTGTGAGTGTATTCTGAGTGTGCTCTGAGGGTGTGTGAGTGTGTTCTGAGGGTGTGTGAGTGTGCTCTGAGGGTGTGTGAGTGTGTTCTGAGGGTGTGTGAGTGTATTCTGAGTGTGTTCTGAGGGTGTGTGAGTGTGTTCTGAGGGTGTGTGAGTGTGCTTTGAGGGTGTGCGAGTGTTCTGAGGGTGTGTAAGTGTGTTCGAGGGTGTGTGAGTGTGCTCTGAGGGTGTGTGAGTGTTCTGAGGGTGTGTCAGTGTGCTTTGAGGGTGTGTGAGTGTGCTCTGAGGGTGTGTGAGTGTGTTCGAGGGTGTGTGAGTGTGCTCTGAGGGTGTGTGAGTGTGCTTTGAGGGTGTGCGAGTGTTCTGAGGGTGTGTGAGTGTATTCTGAGTGTGCTCTGAGGGTGTGTGAGTGTGTTCTGAGGGTGTGTGAGTGTGCTCTGAGGGTGTGTGAGTGTATTCTGAGTGTGCTCTGAGGGTGTGTGAGTGTATTCTGAGTGTGCTCTGAGGGTGTGTGAGTGTGTTCTGAGGGTGTGTGAGTGTGTTCTGAGGGTGTGTGAGTGTATTCTGAGTGTGCTCTGAGGGTGTGTGAGTGTGTTCTGAGGGTGTGTGAGTGTATTCTGAGTGTGCTCTGAGGGTGTGTGAGTGTATTCTGAGTGTGCTCTGAGGGTGTGTGAGTGTGTTCTGAGGGTGTGTGAGTGTGTTCTGAGGGTGTGTGAGTGTATTCTGAGTGTGCTCTGAGGGTGTGTGAGTGTATTCTGAGTGTGCTCTGAGGGTGTGTGAGTGTGTTCTGAGGGTGTGTGAGTGTATTCTGAGTGTGCTCTGAGGGTGTGTGAGTGTATTCTGAGTGTGCTCTGAGGGTGTGTGAGTGTATTCTGAGTGTGCTCTGAGGGTGTGTGAGTGTGTTCTGAGGGTGTGTGAGTGTATTCTGAGTGTGTTCTGAGGGTGTGTGAGTGTGTTCTGAGGGTGTGTGAGTGTGCTTTGAGGGTGTGCGAGTGTTCTGAGGGTGTGTAAGTGTGTTCGAGGGTGTGTGAGTGTGCTCTGAGGGTGTGTGAGTGTTCTGAGGGTGTGTCAGTGTGCTTTGAGGGTGTGTGAGTGTGCTCTGAGGGTGTGTGAGTGTGTTCGAGGGTGTGTGAGTGTGCTCTGAGGGTATGTGAGTGTGCTTTGAGGGTGTGCGAGTGTTCTGAGGGTGTGTAAGTGTGTTCGAGGGTGTGTGAGTGTGCTCTGAGGGTGTGTGAGTGTTCTGAGGGTGTGTCAGTGTGCTTTGAGGGTGTGTGAGTGTGCTCTGAGGGTGTGTGAGTGTGTTCGAGGGTGTGTGAGTGTGCTCTGAGGGTGTGTGAGTGTGCTCTGAGGGTGTGTGAGTGTATTCTGAGTGTGCTCTGAGGGTGTGTGAGTGTGCTCTGAGGGTGTGTGAGTGTGTTCGAGGGTGTGTGAGTGTGCTCTGAGGGTGTGTGAGTGTATTCTGAGTGTGTTCTGAGGGTGTGTGAGTGTGCTCTGAGGGTGTGTGAGTGTGTTCGAGGGTGTGTGAGTGTGCTCTGAGGGTGTGTGAGTGTGCTCTGAGGGTGTGTGAGTGTTCTGAGGGTGTGTGAGTGTGCTCTGAGGGTGTGTGAGTGTATTCTGAGTGTGTTCTGAGGGTGTGTGAGTGTGCTCTGAGGGTGTGTGAGTGTGTTCGAGGGTGTGTGAGTGTGCTCTGAGGGTGTGTGAGTGTTCTGAGGGTGTGTGAGTGTGTTTTGAGGGTGTGTGAGTGTGTTCTGAGGGTGTGTGAGTGTGCTCTGAGGGTGTGTGAGTGTGCTCTGAGGGTGTGTGAGTGTATTCTGAGTGTGTTCTGAGGGTGTGTGAGTGTGCTCTGAGGGTGTGTGAGTGTGTTCGAGGGTGTGTGAGTGTGCTCTGAGGGTGTGTGAGTGCTCTGAGGGTGTGTGAGTGTATTCTGAGTGTGTTCTGAGGGTGTGTGAGTGTGCTCTGAGGGTGTGTGAGTGTGTTCGAGGGTGTGTGAGTGTGCTCTGAGGGTGTGTGAGTGTTCTGAGGGTGTGTGAGTGTGCTCTGAGGGTGTGTGAGTGTGTTCTGAGGGTGTGTGAGTGTATTCTGAGTGTGTGTGAGTGTTCTGAGGGTGTGTGAGTGTGTTCGAGGGTGTGTGAGTGTGCTCTGAGGGTGTGTGAGTGTTCTGAGGGTGTGTGAGTGTGCTCTGAGGGTGTGTGAGTGTGCTCTGAGGGTGTGTAAGTGTGTTCGAGGGTGTGTGAGTGTGTTCTGAGGGTGTGTAAGTGTGCTCTGAGGGTGTGTAAGTGTGTTCGAGGGTGTGTGAGTGTGCTCTGAGGGTGTGTGAGTGTATTCTGAGGGTGTGTAAGTGTGCTCTGAGGGTGTGTGAGTGTGTTCTGAGGGTGTGTAAGTGTGCTCTGAGGGTGTGTAAGTGTGTTCGAGGGTGTGTGAGTGTGCTCTGAGGGTGTGTGAGTGTGTTCGAGGGTGTGTGAGTGTGTTCTGAGGGTGTGTGAGTGTGCTCTGAGGGTGTGTGAGTGTGTTCTGAGGGTGTGTGTGTGTTCTGAGGGTGTGTGAGTGTATTCTGAGTGTGTTCTGAGGGTGTGTGAGTGTGTTCGAGGGTGTGTGAGTGTGTTCTGAGGGTGTGTGAGTGTGTTCTGAGGGTGTGTGAGTGTGCTCTGAGGGTGTGTGAGTGTGTTCTGAGGGTGTGTGAGTGTGCTCTGAGGGTGTGTGTGTGCACTAGTTTCCTTTAGGTACTAACATCCACACCAATCATTGAAAGTCTTGGCAAAAAACATTCATGCATTCTTAAGTGAAACTAAACACTTTACGGTCACTGCATGCACACGGATCATGTGATCTGTGAGAGGAAAGAGAGAAGCAGGTGCATGATGGGATTGAGTGGTTCACCTCGCTCTTAATGAAGAAATGAGCCAGCAAACGGAGAAAAGAAACACTGCGTTTGTCTGAGCGCCCGTCTAACACGCTGCACAACCTGCACACAAGATCACAACACATGACGGTCCGTGACGTGTGTGTGTGTCAGGGTTCCTGCAGGTTTCAGTTAGTCAAATTTAAGACCTTTTTAAGACATTTTAAGACCATAAAGATTGAAATTTAAGACCTACACGACGCATTGCCAAAAAATATTAAAATCAAAGAATTCATTTTATTTCAATGAATTCAGTAATTGAAAATGCATTAACTTAATTTACAGATAAAGCAATCACATTAGTAACCTTCCAGACCCAACAACGCGTGTCAGAGAAAAGAACAGAATCAGATATAAAAAAAATTATAGAAAATTGTACTTTGCATATTATAGGCCTAATGTAAAAAACACATAATTAGATGATTTTAGTTGATCATAGTTGATCATAACTAGAGATGAAATGACATGAACATTTCACTTAATTATTATAGTGCCAAAAATTATCACTGTTATCACAGAATCCTGTTCAAAGTACTAATACTACACAATGAAATCAATTCACCAAGTTTTATGTCGAAAAACAGCAACAAATAAAATTAGCATCAATACGCACTAACATAAACATTAAAATAATACGATTAAAAATGATAGCCAGATTTTAAGTGTCTTGCAACATGTTATACTAACATGTACAAGTTCAAATTAAGTTGACAAAAAGGGTTTTTATAAAAAGATAAACCTCACATATTTCAGACTTTAATTTATCTTTTTTGACTCATTCTTTTTATAAAAAAATGATTTAGTGACATTTAAAATACACTTTAGCTTATCTTTTATTATTATTAGTAAAATTCGGTCCGATTTTCCCGTGGCGTCTGTCGTTGCTATGCAACTCCACAATGACAAAAAAGTTTTAGTGGCTAATGGATTTCCACCGCCGAGAAACGCTTGCTGTAGCTCTGCTACAAGATGTATTTACGGAGAAGAGAAACACACCCGTAGTGTTTGGGTGCACCCGCATCCTTCCTGTCTTTCTTCATGTCGCTGCGCCTGGAAATAAACGAGCGCGTCGCTTCTATTATAAGCGCTTACCGCACGCCTACATTTGAATGAACTTGAGCGTGAAAAAGACGCGATATGTGAACACTGCCTCTTGGCGAGCGACTTCGATACTTTTTTGCTACTTTGTAATAACTTTCTGCGGCAGCGTTTCTGGAAATGAACGACGGTAAAACCTTTTTTAAGACCTGACTAAATGAAATTTAAGACCGCGGATGAAAATCTGTCTGTTTTTAAGACGTTTTAAGGCCTTAAATTTAAAGTTCAGAATTTAAGACATTTTAAGACTTTTTAAGACCCCGCGGGAACCCTGGTGTGTGTGTGAAGAGATGATGATGATGATGATGATGATGATGAACGTACATGTGGTACAGGAATGCTCCGGCTGCGCAGGCGAGACCTCGGTGTGTGGAGAAAACCAGAGGATACACAGCAGCGCACTCCTCTTCACTCAGGCCCTCTTCTGTCTGCCTGCACACACACACACACACACACACACACACACACCATCAATGCTGATGTTTATAAGCATAGACATGCGTTCAGCAGTGACATCACTTCCTCTTGAGAACCGGATGAAGCTCCAGCTGAAACTCACTGTTGGATGAGCAGCAACAGCTTCACCGCTTCCACAGCCACATCTGAGTCTTTATCCAGGACCATACACACCATCCGTTCCTGAGGAGAAGCACACACACTCATCATCCTCATCTCTCCACACACACACACTGCACTCGCACTACACACACACTGCACTCGCACTACACACACACACACACTGCACTCGCACTACACACACACACACACACACTGCACTCGCACTACACACACACACTCACACTGAACACACACTGCACTCGCACTCCACACACACACACTGCACTCACACTGAACACACGCTGCACTCGCACTACACACACACACTCACACTGAACACACACTGCACTCGCACTCCACACACACACACTGCACTCACACTGAACACACACTGCACTCGCACTACACACACACACTCACACTGAACACACACTGCACTCGCACTCCACACACACACACTGCACTCACACTGAACACACGCTGCACTCGCACTACACACACACACACACTGCACTCACACTGAACACACACTGCACTCGCACTCCACACACACACACTGCACTCACACTGAACACACACTGCACTCGCACTCCACACACACACACTGCACTCGCACTACACACACACACACTGCACTCGCACTACACACACACACACTGCACTCGCACTACACACACACACACACACTGCACTCACACTGAACACACACTGCACTCGCACTACACATACACACACACTGCACTCACACTGAACACACACTGCACTCGCACTACACACACACACACACACATACTGTACACTGCACTCGCACTGAACACACACTCACTGCACTCACACTGAACACACACTGCACTCGCACTACACACACACACACTGCACTCACACTGAACACACACTGCACTCGCACTACACATACACACACACTGCACTCACACTGAACACACACTGCACTCGCACTACACACACACACACTGCACTCACACTGAACACACACTGCACTCGCACTACACACACACACACACACATACTGTACACTGCACTCGCACTGAACACACACTGCACTCGCACTACACACACACACACTGCACTCGCACTACACACACACAGACACTGCACTCACACTGAACACACACTGCACTCGCACTACACACACACACACACACACATACTGCACTCACACTGAACACACACTGCACTCGCACTACACACACACACACACACACATACTGCACTCGCACTGAACACACACTGCACTCGCACTACACACACACACACACACTGCACTCGCACTACACACACACAGACACTGCACTCACACTGAACACACACTGCACTCGCACTACACACACACACACACACTGCACTCGCACTACACACACACAGACACTGCACTCACACTGAACACACACTGCACTCGCACTACACACACACACTGCACTCGCACTACACACACACAGACACTGCACTCACACTGAACACACACTGCACTCGCACTACACACACACACTGCACTCGCACTACACACACACAGACACTGCACTCACACCGAACACACACTGCACTCACACTACACACACACACTGCACTCGCACTACACACACACAGACACTGCACTCACACTGAACACACACTGCACTCGCACTACACATACACACACTGCACTCGCACTACACACACACACACACACATACTGTACACTGCACTCGCACTGAACACACACTCACTGCACTCACACTGAACACACACTGCACTCGCACTACACACACACACACACACACTCACTGCACTCACACTGAACACACACTGCACTCGCACTACACATACACACACTGCACTCGCACTACACACACACACACACACATACTGTACACTGCACTCGCACTGAACACACACTCACTGCACTCACACTGAACACACACTGCACTCGCACTACACACACACACACTGCACTCACACTGAACACACACTGCACTCGCACTACACACACACACACACACATACTGTACACTGCACTCGCACTGAACACACACTGCACTCGCACTACACACACACACACTGCACTCGCACTACACACACACAGACACTGCACTCACACTGAACACACACTGCACTCGCACTACACACACACACACACTGCACTCGCACTACACACACACAGACACTGCACTCACACTGAACACACACTGCACTCGCACTACACACACACACTGCACTCGCACTACACACACACAGACACTGCACTCACACCGAACACACACTGCACTCACACTACACACACACACTGCACTCGCACTACACACACACAGACACTGCACTCACACTGAACACACACTGCACTCGCACTACACACACACACACTGCACTCGCACTACACATACACACACACTGCACTCACACTGAACACACACTGCACTCGCACTACACACACACACACACACATACTGTACACTGCACTCGCACTGAACACACACTCACTGCACTCACACTGAACACACACTGCACTCGCACTACACACACACACACTGCACTCACACTGAACACACACTGCACTCGCACTACACACACACACACACACATACTGTACACTGCACTCGCACTGAACACACACTGCACTCGCACTACACACACACACACTGCACTCGCACTACACACACACAGACACTGCACTCACACTGAACACACACTGCACTCGCACTACACACACACACACACACACACACATACTGTACACCGCACTCGCACTGAACACACACTGCACTCGCACTACACACACACACACACACTGCACTCGCACTACACACACACAGACACTGCACTCACACTGAACACACACTGCACTCGCACTACACACACACACACTGCACTCGCACTACACACACACAGACACTGCACTCACACTGAACACACACTGCACTCGCACTACACACACACACACTGCACTCGCACTACACACACACAGACACTGCACTCACACTGAACACACACTGCACTCGCACTACACACACACAGACACTGCACTCACACTGAACACACACTGCACTCGCACTACACACACACACACTGCACTCGCACTACACACACACACACACTGCACTCACACTGAACACACACTGCACTCGCACTACACACACACACTGCACTCGCACTACACACACACAGACACTGCACTCACACTGAACACACACTGCACTCGCACTACACACACACACACTGCACTCGCACTCCACACACACTGCACTCACACTCCACACAAACACACACACTGCACTCTCACTCCACACACACTGCACTCGCACTACACACACACACACTGCACTCTCACTCCACACACACTGCACTCACACTCCACACAAACACACACACTGCACTCTCACTCCACTCCACACACACTGCACTCGCACTACACACACACACTGCACTCACACTGAACACACACTGCACTCACACTGAACACACACTGCACTCGCACCACACACACACACACTGCACTCTCACTCCACACACACTGCACTCACACTCCACACAAACACACACACTGCACTCTCACTCCACACACACACACACTGCACTCGCACTACACACAGATACACACACATACTGCACTCACACTGAACACACACTGCACTCGCACTACACACACACACACACACTGCACTCTCACTCCACACAAACACACACACTGCACTCTCACTCCACACACACACACTGCACTCACACTCCACACACACACACTGCACTCACACTCCACACAAACACACACACTGCACTCTCACTCCACACACACTGCACTCGCACTACACACAGATACACACACATACTGCACTCACACTGAACACTCACTGCACTCGCACTACACACACACACACACACTGCACTCTCACTCCACACAAACACACACACTGCACTCTCACTCCACACACACACACTGCACTCACACTCCACACACACACACTGCACTCGCACTGAACACACACTGCACTCACACTCCACACACACACACCCTGCACTCACACTCCACACACACATACACACTGCACTTGCACTGAACACACACTGCACTCACACTGAACACACACTGCACTCGCACCACACACACACACACTGCACTCTCACTCCACACACACTGCACTCACACTCCACACAAACACACACACTGCACTCTCACTCCACACACACTGCACTCGCACTACACACAGATACACACACATACTGCACTCACACTGAACACTCACTGCACTCGCACTACACACACACACACACTGCACTCACACTCCACACAAACACACACACTGCACTCTCACTCCACACACACACACTGCACTCACACTCCACACACACACACTGCACTCGCACTGAACACACACTGCACTCACACTCCACACACACACACACACTGCACTCTCACTCCACACACACACACTGCACTCACACTCCACACACACACACACACACACACTGCACTCTCACTCCACACACACACACTGCACTCACACTCCACACACACACACTGCACTTGCACTGAACACACACTCACACTGAACACACACTGCACTCGCACTGAACACACACACACACACACACACTGCACTCGCACTCCACACACTGCTCTCGCACTCCATACACACACACACTGAACACACACTGCACTCGCACTCCACACACACACACTACACTCACACACAGCACTCGTACTCCACACACACTGCACTCACACTGAACACACACACACACACACACACATTCACACTCCACACACACACACACACACATAAACTGCACTCACACTCCACACACACATACACTGAACACACACTGCACTCACACTCCACACACACACACTACACTCACACACAGCACTCGTACTCCACACACACTGCTCTCGCACTCCATACACACACACACTGAACACACACTGCACTCGCACTCCACACACACACACTACACTCACACACAGCACTCGTACTCCACACACACTGCACACACACTGCACTCACACTGAACACACACACACACACATTCACACTCCACACACACACACACATAAACTGCACTCACACTCCACACACACATACACTGACTGCACTCACACTCCACACACACACACTACACTCACACACAGCACTCGTACTCCACACACACTGCACTCGCACTACACACACACATTCACACTCCACACACACACACACACATAAACTGCACTCACACTCCACACACACTGCACTCACACTCCACACACACATACACTGACTGCACTCACACTCCACACACACTGCACTCGCACTACACACACACACACACTCCACACACACTGCACTCACACTCCACACACACATACACTGCACTCACACTCCACACACACACTGCACTCACACTCCACACACACATACACTGCACTCACACTCCACACACACATACACTGCACTCTCACTCCACACACACTGCACTCACACTCCACACACACACACACTACACTCACACACAGCACTCGTACTCCACACACACTGCACTCGCACTACACACACACACACACACACACATTCACACTCCACACACACTGCACTCACACTCCACACACACACACTACACTCACACTCCACACACACACACTGCACTCGCACTACACACACACACACACACACACACACTCACACTCCACACACACTGCACTCACACTCCACACACACATACACTGCACTCACACTCCACACACACTGCACTCACACTCCACACACACATACACTGCACTCACACTCCACACACACATACACTGCACTCACACTCCACACACACACACTACACTCACACACAGCACTCGTACTCCACACACACTGCACTCGCACTACACACACACACACACATTCACACTCCACACACACTGCACTCACACTCCACACACACATACACTGCACTCACACTCCACACAAACACACACACTGCACTCTCACTCCACACACACTGCACTCGCACTACACACACACACACACACACACACACATTCACACTCCACACACACTGCACTCACACTCCACACACACATACACTGCACTCACACTCCACACACACATACACTGCACTCACACTCCACACAAACACACACACTGCACTCACACTCCACACACACATACACTGCACTCTCACTCCACACACACTGCACTCACACTCCACACAAACACACACACTGCACTCTCACTCCACACACACTGCACTCACACTCCACACACACACACTGCACTCACACTCCACACAAACACACACACTGCACTCTCACTCCACACACACTGCACTCGCACTACACACACACACACACACACACACACACACACACACACATTCACACTCCACACACACTGCACTCACACTCCACACACACATACACTGCACTCACACTCCACACACACATACACTGCACTCACACTCCACACAAACACACACACTGCACTCTCACTCCACACACACTGCACTCACACTCCACACAAACACACACACTGCACTCTCACTCCACACACACTGCACTCGCACTACACACACACACACACTGCACTCTCACTCCACACACACTGCACTCACACTCCACACACACACTGCACTCACACTCCACACACACATACACTGCACTCTCACTCCACACACACTGCACTCACACTCCACACAAACACACACACTGCACTCACACTCCACACACACACACACACACTGCACTCACACTCCACACACACATACACTGCACTCACACTCCACACACACATACACTGCACTCTCACTCCACACACACTGCACTCACACTCCACACAAACACACACACTGCACTCACACTCCACACACACACACACTGCACTCACACTCCACACACACATACACTGCACTCACACTGAACACACACACACACACACTCACACTCCACACACATACACTGCACTCACACTGAACACACACACACACACACACTCACACTCCACACACACTGCACTCACACTCCACACACACACACACACTACACTCACACACAGCACTCGTACTCCACACACACTGCACTCGCACTACACACACACACACACACACACATTCACACTCCACACACACTGCACTCACACTCCACACACACACACTACACTCACACACAGCACTCGTACTCCACACACACTGCACTCGCACTACACACACACACACACACACACATTCACACTCCACACACACTGCACTCACACTCCACACACACATACACTGCACTCACACTCCACACACACATACACTGCACTCACACTCCACACACACATACACTGCACTCACACTCCACACACACATACACTGCACTCACACTCCACACACACACACTACACTCACACACAGCACTCACACTCCACACACACTGCACTCACACTCCACACACACATACACTGCACTCACACTCCACACACACATACACTGCACTCACACTCCACACACACACACTACACTCACACACAGCACTCGTACTCCACACACACTGCACTCGCACTACACACACACACACACACACACATTCACACTCCACACACACTGCACTCACACTCCACACACACTGCACTCACACTCCACACACACATACACTGCACTCTCACTCCACACACACTGCACTCACACTCCACACAAACACACACACTGCACTCTCACTCCACACACACTGCACTCGCACTACACACACACACACACACACACACATTCACACTCCACACACACTGCACTCACACTCCACACACACATACACTGCACTCACACTCCACACACACATACACTGCACTCACACTCCACACAAACACACACACTGCACTCACACTCCACACACACATACACTGCACTCACACTCCACACACACTGCACTCACACTCCACACACACATACACTGCACTCACACTCCACACAAACACACACACTGCACTCACACTCCACACACACATACACTGCACTCTCACTCCACACACACTGCACTCACACTCCACACAAACACACACACTGCACTCTCACTCCACACACACTGCACTCGCACTACACACACACACACACTGCACTCTCACTCCACACACACTGCACTCACACTCCACACACACACTGCACTCACACTCACATACACTGCACTCTCACTCCACACACACTGCACTCACACTCCACACAAACACACACACTGCACTCACACTCCACACACACACACACTGCACTCACACTCCACACACACATACACTGCACTCACACTCCACACACACATACACTGCACTCTCACTCCACACACACTGCACTCACACTCCACACAAACACACACACTGCACTCACACTCCACACACACACACACTGCACTCACACTCCACACACACATACACTGCACTCACACTGAACACACACACACTCACACTCCACACACATACACTGCACTCACACTGAACACACACACACACACACTCACACTCCACACACACTGCACTCACACTCCACACACACACACACTGCACTCACACACACACACTAGGGCTGAACGATATTCTGTTTTAACATCGACATCGCGATGTGTGAATGAGCGATAGTCACATCGCCGGAACATGCGATGTGAAGGGTAACGTTAGTAGCACCCATAAGAGAACGGTAGCACACAGTAAACACGAGTTTGTTGTATGGCTTTTTGCTGGGGTGACATACGCGTTCTGCGTGCCTGCACAGTGATTGGCTCACCGCGCTCACAGCCAACATTCAAAAATGCGCGACGAAGAGGATCCGCCGCAAAAAAAAGTCAAAATCAGCTATTTGGGACTAGCCTATTTCGTCTACAAAAAGGAGGATGTTGACCAAAAAGAGGTAGGCTACTTTGCTGGAGTGTTATAAAGTTGTGGATGGTTGTCTTTTTTAAACATTCGTTTATTTTTCGTGTTCGCATTTATGAGGAAAAAACAATGTTACGTGATATTACGGACCGTTATGAAAGCGGCACTAAAAGACTGCTTTAAAACTTTCACAGAGACCTCAAACAGAAAGCACAAAGCCTTTCTTTAAAACGAATTTCGTTTTGTATTAATTGTATCTTAATTTTAATCAGTATTTCATTATCCAATTTCCTGGATTTAATAATGATTAATAATAATTAAATATAGCAGCCAGCGCCTGAACCCGAGATTAAGCTATGATCCATGAACCGAAACTCAGCGTAAAAGGTAGCCTACTCGCCTCACACACCTAAAAAAAAAAAAAAGAAAGAAAGAAAGAAATATATCTATTATCTACAGAAATCTCTACTTTTAAACAGAACCATTAAAAAAATATAGCTATATTTAATCTGTATGAAAAGTGCATTTCTCCCGATCACTGCTGCGAAGATCGCGAGTCAGTATATTGTCAACTTCATCTTTACAGAAAACACTTGTTTATTAATAAACAATTAAAATGTCTCATTGTAATATTTTACATATTATTAATCATTACTTTTGCTGGTTCTAGGTGCCGTTTACATGAACACGTCACTGAATCAGCACAGAAAACATAATTTTTCAGGTCCTAGAACCCGAAGAACGTTAGGTCCTGCGTAGAACGTTCACCGAATTCTGAGAGAAATATCTTTCTGGAATAAAATATTAAGTGGCCTTTTTGTTACTTGTAATGAAGCTTGCTTGTTAGTGAAATTATTAATAACATGGAATGGTAATTATTGACTTTAGCCTGGATTGATGGCTCGCAATATCGCGATATATATCGTTGGGAAAAAAATATCGCAATGTAATTTTTTTTCCAATATCGTGCAGCCCTACTCCACACACACATACACTGAACACACACTGCACTCACACTCCACACACACACACACACACACTCACACACACACACACACTCACACATGTCTGGTTCACTATCTTTGTGGGGACTCTCCATAGACGTAATGGTTTTTATACCGTACAAACTGTACATTCTATCCCCTTACACTGCCCCTGCCCCTAAACCTGCCCATCACACACACACACACACACACACACACACACACACACTGCCCCTGCCCCTAAACCTGCCCATCACACACACACACACACACACACACACACTGCCCCTGCCCCTAAACCTGCCCATCACACACACACACACACACACACACACACTGCCCCTGCCCCTAAACCTGCCCATCACACACACACACACACACACACACACACACACACACTGCCCCTGCCCCTAAACCTGCCCATCACACACACACACACACACACACACACACACACACACACACTGCCCCTGCCCCTAAACCTGCCCATCACACACACACACACACACACTGCCCCCTGCCCCTAAACCTGCCCATCACACACACACACACACACACTGCCCCTGCCCCTAAACCTGCCCATCACACACACACACACACACACTGCCCCCTGCCCCTAAACCTGCCCATCACAGGAAACATTCTGCATTTTTACTTTCTCAAAACAACTCATCCTGTGTGATTTATAAGCCTTTTGAAAAGTGGGGACCGCTGGCTGGTGATCTCAGGTTTTACTATTCTTATGGGGACATTTGGTCCCCACAATGTAATATAAACAAGGGCACTGCACTCACACTCCACACACACACACACTGCACTCACACTCCACTCACACTCCACACACACTGCACTCACACTCCACACACACTGCACTCACACTCCACACACACACACACACACACTGCACTCACACTCCACACACACACACACACTGCACTCACACTCCACACACACTGCACTCACACTCCACACACACACACACTGCACTCACACTCCACACACACTGCACTCACACTCCACACACACACACTGCACTCACACTCTACACACACATACACTGAACACACACTGCACTCGCACTGAACACACACACACTGCACTCGCACTCCACACACACACACTGAACACACACTGTACTCGCACTGAACACACACACACTGCACTCGCACTCCACACACACACTGCACTCACACTCTACACACACATACACTGAACACACACTGTACTCGCACTGAACACACACACACTGCACTCGCACTCCACACACACACACTGCACTCGCACTGAACACACACTGAACACACACTCACACTGAACACACACTGAATACACACTCACACTGAACACACACTCACACTGAACACACACTGCACACACACTCCACACACACTAGGGTTGTGCCGATAGACGATAGTCAGAGATATATCGCTGATGGCTTTGACGATATCAGTACGATAATGGACTCGTTTTAACATTAATGTATTAAATTATTATTATTTTAAAGCTAGAATTGTTATTAAATTAATATTAGGAACTACAATTAATTTGCCTTGCCTAAATTCATAACGACATCACCACATAGCCTAACACTAGCGACACCACTGACACGCGCGTATGAGGACTCCTCTAAGAAAAGTTTTAAAACAGAATAAAAAGGTTTTCCCTCCATTCTGTCACCGATGGAGTTTTGGTTCGTTGCCACTGTCCTCTTGGCTTTTGGCTTGCTTAGTTGGGGACATTTAATCCTTAAGCCGCCTTTCCACTGCACACGACATTCGCATTCGATTGTCGCATTTCGCCCCCTGGTGTCACTCGCACGGAACTTAGAAACTGGTGGTGAAGCAACCGTTACCCTCGGCTATTCACAATGGTAAAATGAATGATTTTAATGAATGTAATGCATGCATGAATATATCCACACAAAACAAATGACCCTCAATACATCTAATATAAAAAACAGTCGATTTTATAGAGCTAATCAATATAAATATTGATTTAATAATGATACAAATATTTTTTTCAGCCATAATTATTAATAACTGTCATTTTACAGGAATAGCGTTTATATTTAAGTATTAAAATATTGGTAATTCTAGCTTTGTGCTCATAGTTTTGATTAGAATACATCACATCCGGTCGACCGGTCGCATACGGTCTAGCCGCAGAAGTTCAGATATTTCAACGCATCCGAAGCTCAAATCGGAGCCGAAATTTCCGCATACGCATATGATCGGGACTCCCCGCAGCTCCCGTACGACTCTCCAATGGAAATGAATGACTTCCGGTCCGACGGCTGTCGTTTGCAGTGGAAAGGCGGCTTTACAGTCCCTGTAAAGTCAAAATGAAGTATGTGTTCTGAGTTTGTCACACCACAGAAAATGTGTTAATAGCCACCCAGCCAAATTTGAATGATAAAAAAAGCAGCCAATTAAATAAAATAAGCTATCAACATCTTGAAAAATGAGCAGTGGTCTCTGCTCTCAAACGCTGGGGGCGTGTCCGCTGGCTGCGCTGAAACCACGCCCACTCGCGGGAAAGGTGACTCGCGGGCACACACTGCCGATGATGGCACCAGCTGTCGGCGCGACGGGAGGATGAAGGCCGAGGCGGGACATAGTCGGTTCGGCCCCATTCACCAGTAACAGCGGATTATCAGTGAATCCCAGTTGTCTTGACGAAAGTTTATAAAACTATCCTGTGTAAAATGATCACTACAGAGGCGGGTGTTGGTGATGCTCAGCTCTCCATCAAGGTGGCTCTTCACAAAATTAATCCACCTCTTGTTGATATGATCGTTGTTCAGGAATTTAAATAAGGACACCGATCTGTTTTGTAAGTGATCGCATCCAGGTAATACGCATTTCCGTGACGAAGGCATCGCTAGCTAGCAAACTGTAGGCTGTAGTAAATAGTACTGACCAAGCGTGCCGCACAAGCCCAAAAAAGCGAAGCCAAAACGTCTCGATCGCCCCCCGGTGGCTGGTCCTAGTATACTAAAGTAGTATACCTAGTTGGTCCTACCAACTAAACAATTAAATTACACTTCAAATATATTTTTCCAAAGGTGGTTTCTTTCATTTGCTGTTGTTTTTATCACGCTGATGTAAGTTCAAGTGTCTGTTTTTAAAATAAGTTTGTTTTTAGTTAGTTACGCGATGCTATAAAAACGGTGGTGTAACGTCATGATTGACAGCTGTGATTGACAGGTTCTTTGAGCGAAGTATAGTCATTGAAGCACCAACGGACTTTTTTTCGGGATCTTCGGAGGACTGAGGAGATTGTATTTACTTTAACAAGCCTCTTGTCGTACTGCAATCAATTTTTAAAAAAGTGCACTTAGGGAGAGCGCATTCTGCGAGAGTGAGGGCGGGGCGTTGATTTCACGGCTTTACTTCCTGCTCACTACTGTGCAGGTCTGGTCCCGAGATCGCTACTGCGCAGACTCAAGCCCCAAGATGTCAGCGCCATATCGGGACACTGGCGGCTTCAGTTCTCACCAATGGAAGAGAGCAAAGGGGCGTCGTCCATCTTTTTTTACAGTCTATGGTACTGACAGTAACTCGCGGCGAACTGATGGGGAGGGGCCAGCCTCGTTGGCTCCAGTGCGTCAGACAGTAGGGGGCGGGGCCAGGAGCTCAGCGGCTCAGACAGTAGGGGCGGGGCCAGGAGCTCAGCGGCTCAGACAGTAGGGGCGGGGCAGGAGCTCAGCGGCTCCAGTGCGTCAGACAGTAGGGGCGGGGCCAGGAGCTCAGCGGCTCCAGTGCGTCAGACAGTAGGGGCGGGGCCAGAAGCTCAGTGGCTCCAGTACGTCATCGACAGTAGGGGCGGGGCCAGGAGCTCAGCGGCTCCAGTACGTCAGACAATAGAAGCGGGGCCAGGAGCTCAGCGGCTCCAGTGCGTCAGACAGTAGGGGCGGGGCCAGGAGCTCAGCGGCTCAGACAGTAGGGGCGGGGCAGGAGCTCAGCGGCTCCAGTGCGTCAGACAGTAGGGGCGGGGCCAGGAGCTCAGCGGCTCCAGTACGTCATCGACAGTAGGGGCGGGGCCAGGAGCTCAGCGGCTCCAGTATGTCAGACAATAGGGGCGGGGCCAGGAGCTCAGCGGCTCCAGTGCGTCAGACAGTAGGGGCGGGGCCAGGAGCTCAGCGGCTCCAGTACGTCATCGACAGTAGGGGCGGGGCCAGAAGTTCAGTGGCTCCAGTACGTCATCGACAGTAGGGGCGGGGCCAGAAGCTCAGTGGCTCCAGTGCGTCAGACAGTAGGGGGCGGGGCCAGGAGCTCAGTGGCTCCAGTACGTCATCGACAGTAGGGGCGGGGCCAGGAGCTCAGCGACTCCAGTGCGTCAGACAATAGGGGCGGGGCCAGGAGCTCAGCGGCTCCAGTGCGTCAGACAGTAGAGGGCGGGGCCAGGAGCTCAGCGACTCCAGTGCGTCAGACAGTAGGGGCGGGGCCAGGAGCTCAGCGGCTCCAGTGCGTCAGACAGTAGGGGCGGGGCCAGAAGCTCAGTGGCTCCAGTACGTCATCGACAGTAGGGGCGGGGCCAGGAGCTCAGCGGCTCCAGTACGTCAGACAATAGAAGCGGGGCCAGGAGCTCAGCGGCTCCAGTGCGTCAGACAGTAGAGGGCGGGGCCAGGAGCTCAGCGGCTCCAGTACGTCATCGACAGTAGGGGCGGGGCCAGGAGCTCAGCGGCTCCAGTACGTCAGACAATAGGGGCGGGGCCAGGAGCTCAGCGGCTCCAGTGCGTCAGACAGTAGGGGCGGGGCCAGGAGCTCAGCGGCTCCAGTACGTCATCGACAGTAGGGGCGGGGCCAGAAGTTCAGTGGCTCCAGTACGTCATCGACAGTAGGGGCGGGGCCAGAAGCTCAGTGGCTCCAGTGCGTCAGACAGTAGGGGGCGGGGCCAGGAGCTCAGCGGCTCAGACAGTAGGGGCGGGGCCAGGAGCTCAGTGGCTCCAGTACGTCATCGACAGTAGGGGCGGGGCCAGGAGCTCAGCGACTCCAGTGCGTCAGACAATAGGGGCGGGGCCAGGAGCTCAGCGGCTCCAGTGCGTCAGACAGTAGAGGGCGAGGCCAGGAGCTCAGCGGCTCCAGTGCGTCAGACAGTAGGGGGCGGGGCCAGGAGTTCAGTGGCTCCAGTACGTCATCGACAGTAGGGGCGGGGCCAGGAGCTCAGTGGCTCCAGTATGTCATCGACAGTAGGGGCGGGGCCAGAAGCTCAGTGGCTCCAGTGCGTCAGACAGTAAGGGGCGGGGGCCAGGAGCTCAGCGACTCCAGTGCGTCAGACAGTAGAGGGCGTGGCCAGGAGCTCAGCGGCTCCAGTGCATCAGACAGTAGGGGGCGGGGCCAGGAGCTCAGCAGCTCCAGTGTGTCATCGACAGTAGGGGCGGGGCCAGGAGCTCAGCGGCTCCAGTGCGTCAGACAGTAGGGGGCGGGGCCAGGAGCTCAGTGGCTCCAGTGCGTCATCGACAGTAGGGGCGGGTCCAGGAGCTCAGCGGCTCCAGTGCGTCAGACAGTAGGGGGCGGGGCCAGGAGCTCAGCAGCTCCAGTGTGTCATCGACAGTAGGGGCGGGGCCAGGAGCTCAGCGACTCCAGTGCGTCAGACAGTAGGGGGCGGGGCCAGGAGCTCAGTGGCTCCAGTGCGTCATCGACAGTAGGGGCGGGGCCAGAAGCTCAGTGGCTCCAGTGCGTCAGACAGTAGGGGGCGGGGCCAGGAGCTCAGCAGCTCCAGTGCGTCATCGACAGTAGGGGCGGGGCCAGGAGCTCAGCGGCTCCAGTGCGTCATCGAGCCACCATTTTAGCCCCGCCCAAAAAATCCGGAACACAGCAACAGTGAAAAACTGTTTAACGGTCTAACTCCACAAGTCAGTACTTCACAGTTCACAGTCTTTGTAATGTGTTTTAGCAATACATTTCTAACATTTATCATGTGTTTAGATTTTTTTTTGTAGAATTGCCTTTACAGGGACTTTAAGGTGGACGATGACGCAATTTTCTTCTAGAAACAAACTTTGTTGTATTATTTTCATGTTATCACTGTGAAGCTGCTTTGATACAATCTGTATTGTAAAAAGCGCTATATAAATAAAGGTGACTTGACTCCACACTAGGGCTGGGCGATATGGACCAAAAGTCATATCCCGACATATTTAGGCTGAATATCGATATACAATATATATCCCGATATTTTTTCCGCAAAGTGAGAGCAAATGTTCAGTCAAAGTCAAAGCCAAATATGACATGTCACAAGTAGTTTTATTGAAACCAGCTATTTCAGTGAACAGTTGCAAAATCAAATGAATAAATAATAAACAGGTTTCTTCACCCAAGTTAGGGCTGCACGATTATGACAAAAATCAAAATTGCCGATTATTCCCTTTGTATTGTAATTGCGATTTATTAATTATGATTATCAAAGTTTACACTGAATATACAGTGAGGAAAATAAGTATTTGAACACCCTGCTATTTTGCAAGTTCTCCCACTTAGAAATAGGGTGACCACCTGCTAATAAGCCCAAGGGGGGACAAGGGGTATGTTTCTGAGGGACAATGTGGGACACTGCCTGGCGCGGGCGGCGGTGCCCCACTGGCAGACTCACTGGCAGACTCACTGATAGTGGTTTAACCATTTCTAGCACATATCACCTTACATGGTATATTAATAATGCCCTATTCTTCGTATCTTAATCGTGCCCTATTATAAACGTGTAATTGCTGATGCTCATGAATAGGCCAAATGTGTATATTTTTTTTTCTAAATTAAGACTCATAATATTTTGAACATTCAATGAATTGACAGATGTACTTCCACTTAAGATTTACTATTTAATTTTATTTATTTTACATTACAATTTATTTACTTTAAATAAATTGTAATATAAAAGTATAGGATTAACAGGAATTGTAGTTGCTCAACACCACAGGAACAGTAAAAAAAAAAAAAAAAAAAAAGTATAAAAAAAATACGACGAAAAAACGATTGACATCATATTCCCCTAATGTCCGATTGAGAAGGACGTTTTGCAAAGGTAACAAAAAGCCCTCTCGGTATCCCTCTCAACACCTTTCAGCCACAAATATTCATTTCCCCATTCTTTCTTGTACCCACACCTTCGCTTTTTAATTGATGATGGCGTTGCCTCTCAGACTCTTTCTCGAATTTTTCGAATTGGAAAGCGCGTATCTAAAAGTTCCTTCCTTCCCAGTGTGTCTGGTATGCGCGTGCGTGCGCTGTCATGACAACAACGAAAAAGTTAACAACAACAACCTAGTCAGCAGTTCAACTGAGGGGTGGGTGTGGCAACAATAGCGTGCTGAAATGTCAAGTAATGTTCGTTTGTCTGCTTGGGGCTCGAGGATATAGAGCAACCAACTTTTTTTGAGCAAGCATAGATTATGCGTGACACGGTCTCAATTTGCGGGACGCGTGAATTAGGCTTCAAACGCTGTGCGCGCACGCGCTACGCGGGACGGGTGGTCACCCTACTTAGAAATCATGGAGGGGTCTGAAATTGTCATCGTAGGTGCATGTCCACTGTGAGAGACATAATCTAAAAAACAAAAATCCAGAAATCACAATATATGATTTTTTTAACTATTTATTTGTATGATACAGCTGCAAATAAGTATTTGAACACCTGAGAAAATCAATGTTAATATTTGGTACAGTAGCCTTTGTTTGCAATTACAGAGGTCAAACGTTTCCTGTAGTTTTTCACCAGGTTTGCACACACTGAGGAGGGATGTTGGCCCACTCCTCCACACAGATCTTCTCTAGATCAGTCAGGTTTCTGGGCTGTCGCTGAGAAACATGGAGTTTGAGCTCCCTCCAAAGATTCTCTATTGGGTTTAGGTCTGGAGACTGGCTAGGCCACGCCAGAACCTTGATATGCTTCTTACAGAGCCACTCCTTGGTTATCCTGGCTGTGTGCTTCGGGTCATTGTCATGTTGGAAGACCCAGCCTCGACCCATCTTCAATGCTCTAACTGAGGGAAGGAGGTTGTTCCCCAAAATCTCGCAATACATGGCCCCGGTCATCCTCTCCTTAATACAGTGCAGTCGCCCTGTCCCATGTGCAGAAAAACACCCCCAAAGCATGATGCTACCACCCCCATGCTTCACAGTAGGGATGGTGTTCTTGGGATGGTACTCATCATTCTTCTTCCTCCAAACACGTTTAGTGGAATTATGACCAAAAAGTTCTATTTTGGTCTCATCTGACCACATGACTTTCTCCCATGACTCCTCTGGATCATCCAAATGGTCTTTGGCAAACTTAAGACGGGCCTTGACATGTGCTGGTTTAAGCAGGGGAACCTTCCGTGCCATGCATGATTTCAAACCATGACGTCTTAGGCTGCGTTCACACTGCAGGGCTTAATGCTCAATTCCGATTTTTTGAAAAAATTCAATTTTTTTGTAAGGCCGTTCACATTTCCAATTAAATGCGACCTTTTGTGATCTCCTGTGTGAACGTGAAATGACCCAGAAGTGACCCGCATGCGCAGAAGAGTACTCAACGGTCAACGACGTCACTTGTTGTTTGCGGAAGTAGCTAAACTTGAACTAACTGTGATTCCCTCACACACACACACACACACACGAGCGCGCGCAGCGACCGTTACACAAGAGCCAGACAGCAGCCGCTGACCTATCTAATATCAGATTCAGGACAAATAAGTTAACATAACGTGTATATATAATGGCCGTGGGCTTTTTTGTTTTTTTTTTAATTAATGGGCTCGTCGAGGTCGACCCGTTCGGCAGATTTACCTCAGCTCGACGAATATGCAGTCCGTTTTCAAACCGACGACTACAGAATTATGACGTTTTTCGCGTATCAATGACGTGCGGGTCGGATACATGCGACCTGGCCGTTCAGACTGAAGTCGCATTTCAAAAGATCGGATATGTATCGGATTTGGGACCACATACCCAAGTGGCCTGGGTCGCATTTGAAAAGATCGGATCTGTGTCGTTCAGACTGTCATGAAAAGATCAGATACAGGTCGCATAGGGGCAAAAAAATCGGAATTGGGTCGTTTCAGCCTGCAGTGTGAACGTAGCCTTAGTGTATTACCAACAGTAACCTTGGAAACAGGTGCATCTAATTTAGGATAATAAATGGAGTGGAGGTGGACATTTTAAAGGCAGACTAACAGGTCTTTGAGGGTCAGAATTCTAGCTGATAGACAGGTGTTCAAATACTTTTTTTAGATTATGTCTCTCACAGTGGACATGCACCTACGATGACAATTTCAGACCCCTCCATGATTTCCAAGTGGGAGAACTTGCAAAATAGCAGGGTGTTCAAATACTTATTTTCCTCACTGTATATATAAACAAATTTTGTGTAAACATGTTATAATTTGCCTTTATATATACATACATACATACATACATGTACACATATATAATATATATATATATATATATATATATATTAGGGGTGTCGCAATATACCGGTATTGACGATAATCGTGATATTCAAAGCATGAAATATCGACATCGTGTTAATTTAGAGCAATACAATATACCGGTATTGGCGATATTGGCGTTTTCTAGACGCAGCGCTCGTCCGCGCCCGCGCAGCTAGAGTGAAACACTCTGTCCACACCCGAAAAAAGTAAGCTGAGCTCGCCGGTATTAACAACAGAGTTCTTCGGCTTCAAAGAAAACAGCACCTTAGAGGTGGTCGCACACCGGACTAGAAGCGCAGCTTCACGTCTTTAAAATTCGAACACATTCTGTATGAGTGTACACACACCGGACGAGAAGCACAGCGCGGTTCTATTCGGCGTCTGTCCGCGGCGCCCAGCAACGGCTCAGGACCGTGTTCAAAATCCTGCCGCGACACAGAGCGCAGAAAAAAGTGTTCAGATCACAGACTCAGCAACTATTGTATTTACTTGTACAGTATAATCATAACATAGTACAGACATTATCTCAATTCCATAATGTCCTTAAACATAATGATATTGCTGGTGGCCATAAACTGAGAAAGTGCGTGTCCGGTGTGCAATACCTCGAGTTGTCATAGACGCGACGCGGCTGTTATTTTACTAGTCATCATGGAATGGGAAACGTGACATTAACTGTTAACGGGGTTTCTGTGTTCATATATTTAATAAAGGGTGATTATTAAAATTAAGAACCCCGTTTTCTTTACTCATCTTATTTTTGTATTTGTATTTGCACTTGTTTTTTTTATTCAAATCTGCTATCTGCATGACTTTATTGGCGCTGGTGCAACAACAGATTTAAGAGCTTTTCAGTTCTTCAGGAAACCTTCAGACAGTGTTTGGCTTCAGTTTGAAACCAGATAAACTTCACATGCTTGTCTTCCTTCACAAAAATTTGCCATAGATTGAGTACGCAAGAAGTAAAAATGCATGTGCCTTGTGTTTATCAGTATCCTTATGTTTGTTGGGTAAAAAAGAAAAACTATATAAACAAAGTAAAAATTAATTTGACTGATAACTACCCCCCCCCCCCCCCCCTATTCTATAGATATCGCGATATATCGATATCGTGAATTCTTTTGGCCACAATAACCGTGGTGTGAAAAATCTAACATCGTGACAGCCCTAATATATATATATATATATATATATATATATATATATATATATATATATATAGGCAAATTATAACACGTTTACACAAAATTTAACACACACAAGTACTTTCCCCTTTACTTAAAGAGCAACTTGCAGGTTAAATTTATAACTGAATTAATACTTGATATTGTCTGAAGAGGTTTTTTAAAAACACATATGTAGAAATTACTAATGAAATCTAATTGGTTGTAGAGATTTTGATGAAAATGTGCTAGGCTCTGGAATACGCCTTTCCCCCTATAGCAACGCGTCATATGACGTATGCCGAGGTAAATATGAGCTCGCGTTCAGCCAGCGCTCTCATTGTGGGTGTAGTAGTTAGAGCAGTAGTGAGCGACAGAGAAAGTTTTAGATCGAGTTTTAGAGAAGCCATAATGGTAAATTATTGTGTTTGTGCTGGTTGCACAAAATCCAGCCTGTCAGGACATCGTGTCCATCATTTTCCTTCTAGGAAAAACAAGGCTTTTCGTTCTTGGGTGCGTTTTGTTCAGGTGAAGAGAGCAGACTTCACTGCCGCGTCTGTCACCGCACACTCGGTCGTTTGTGGCGCACATTTCACTCCGGAGAATTATCGACCTGGAGATTTGTTGGAATCTCGGGTTCTCCCGCCGGATGTAGGCGCGAGCACAACATCAACTGGCAAACGCAATGTAAGCGGAACGAAACTTAGCTACTCGTTATTGTGTTTGTGTGGACCGTTTATCAGTTTGGACCAGTGCAGCGCGAGCCTGATCAAGCAACACTGTAACTGCGAGATCCAGTAAATAAAGCATTTGAATTTGCCACTGAAGTAATAACATCGCTGCGAGATCTAACGTTAGTGAGAAATATTCACATTTCTCCGTTATTAACGGATCAAACAGCGCTGACATGGAAACCAGGAATAAACATTGTGCAATGAATGAACGAACTATCCAGTGTCCACAGATCAGCAACATTCACCATGGCTTTACTGTAGTAACACTAACTGTCTGCACTAACTGTCTGCAACCATGGAAGTTTGGCATTTTCCACTAAGGCCCAGTATGCATCCACCTCCCTGCAACACTGACTTTCCTCAGCTGTAAACATTGCCTCGCATTTCCCACACAAGCACCTATGGAACAAAAAATGTTAGCAGGAATAAATATCTCTCTCTCTCTCGATGAGAAACCGCTAAGTTATTATCACGTAACGTTAGTCTGGGCGGATATTAATGAGCATGACAAACGCCTGATCAAAGCTTAGTTTGTGTTATTGTAAGTTCCAATATGTTCTGTCTAACATTGATCCTGGCCTGTCCCTGCTCTCTTGGCAGCCTAGCAGGCTCATAATTGTATGGCTGTGGTCCGTCAACAATTTCCTCAGCGTCCGAAATGTCATTGCGATCCATTTTTCCCTGTTGTTTGAATCGACCGCTCTCCCTCGTGCTACGTCACGACTCTCGTCCGTCACGTCCATTTTCAGATGCGGAAGTAAAATTTTCTCACAAAAACGACTCCAGAAGCCACTGTAGCGTATTTATAATTTTTTTTTTAAGAAAGTCTAGTTCCTACATTATTTTTCTATACATTGACTTGTTGGGTCTTCTAACCTGCAAGTTGCTCTTTAACATAAATTGTAAGAATATGACTAATAGTAAAGACTAGTACTAATAAATAAACATTAGGCCTATGCTAAAGCTATTAAATAGCAGTCCCAAACTAGTTTTAGTTAATACAGTGTTGGTATGAGCCACTACAGCCATTTAAAAATATAAAAAATAACACAAAGGAAAATAGTGGCATTTTGGGGTTAATATGGAAACGACAGATACCATGGTGAATACACAATACTAACAAGAACTGCCGTTACGCTGTAAATTACACGAAATAAAAGTAATGCAGGTATGGTTTTCATTCTATTCACCAGGAGCAGTTTACAGCGTAACGGCGTAGCATGCTCGTAGTTTCTTTTGCACTTGATCAGTGAGGCGATACAGCGCGCGCCGCTGCATTTGCGTGTGCAATTGAAGAGTGTGCGCTACGAGCACAGGATAACGGCTGACAGGACAAGAAAGTCAGCTTTTCTGAGGTGAAAGACTTTATTTCAGCGTACACTTATGTCACTGCCTGGTAGTTCCTATTGTGCTGGGTTTTCTGAAGTAGTCATGATTCGCCTCTCATAACATAACATGCTCTAAACACGCACGCAGAGTGGAGGAGGAGGAGCGGGGGCGCGGGGAGCAAGGATCACAGCGCAAATTTGAACTATATCGATATATTACTAACCCTAACCCTATATTTCAAAAATATATCGATATATCGCCCAGTCCTACTCCACACACACAATGTACTCGCACTGCACTAACCTTGCGCACACACACTCCACACACACCCTGAAGCGGCTGGTGAACTCTTGCTCGTATAGCTTCTGGAGGGTCAACACACACTGCAATCACACAGACACACACACTCACCCTGAAGCGGCTGGTGAACAGCTCGAGGCGGCTGATGAACTCCTGCTCGTACAGCTTCTGGAGGGTCAACACACACTGCAGACGCACCGCCGCTTGCTGAAACACACACACACACACAGTGTGACTGTACAAGCTCTCAGATCTGATCATCAGTGTGTGTTTCTGCTCAGCGCACCTTGTCATGCAGCATCCAGCCCACGTATTTGAGGTGTTCGTCGTTGAGGAAGCGCACAGGATTGTCCCGGATCCACACGCCCATCTCCTGCATACACACGGCCCGGATCTCAGGGACACGGTCCCGGTACCGGTGCACAAACACACCCTTGAAGATCCCGTTCATCAGAGAGCGCAGGTCCTCCTGATGCTCCAGCAGCTGCGCACACACACACACACATAGTTTATAGCTAATATGTGTGTGTGTGTGTGTGTGTGTGTGTGTGTGTGTGTGTGTGTGTGTGTGTGTGTGTGACAGGGCTCTACGCTAATTTTTTTCCCAAGGATTACATGTGCTCCTAAATGAAAAAATTTAGGAGCACACAAAGAAATTTAGAAGCACAGCGAAAAAAGTTTTGATTAAACTGCTCAAATCATATGGATTATTTTTATGAACTCTTTATGAACTTTTTGAAGCATTAAAAGTGTCAGTTGTGCAGCTGTCAATGGAGGGAAAGAAATCTCTGTGTTCTGAAGATGAGTGAAAGTCTTATGGGTTTGGAACGACATTAGGGATAGTAATAAATGACAGAATTTTCATTTTTGGGTGAACTATCCCTAAATTTATGTAATTATTATTTTTTTACTTTAAAATGTATAAAAAGAATGAACACCTCAATAAAGTAAAAAGTGCTAAAAACAAAACTAATGCCCGCTTGCTTCTGTCTTTTGCAGTACTTGCAGTACATTAAGTTGTCCTCAAAAAATGAGTTCCTGTCCTCCATGTCGACTGTTTCGGTCCTAGCTTCAGTTTCTGCACTTGGTCTTTTGGTGAGACCGAAACGTTGCTAATAAAATTTTGATACTCATTTGTAAGTATTGATAGTGTGCGAGAGTTCCTTGTTTTATTTTTTTGCACTTGGTCTTTTGAGATAATGACTATAGGCTTCATACTGTGTTGCGTATCTAGCTCACTGCGTGTTCACCTGCGTGTCTAGGGGACTCTTTACACCTGGTCACTTAAGTGTGTATTCGCAAAACGGGTATAAATCCGATCTTCCATTCCCGTGCTATATGCAGATGTAATGTAGGCCTATGCAGAGGTCACGTCACCGAAAGCAACAGATATGAGCTGCATTTTATGATGAGCAGCTCATTTCTAAATCAGCGACAGGAGAGAGCGACAGCAGCACTGGTAATATCATTTTGTTTCTTTATTTTAATGAAGATGATTGTGTGTTGAGCGTCTGCGACTCACTTTCATTTGCGCCAGTTTGCGCGTTGGCTTGATGAATAGATCGCTCAGCTGCAGTGATGCGTGTTGCAGTAGCGTCATCATTAGGGTTGGGTATCGAGAACCGGTTCCATTTTAGAACCGGTAACAAATTTCCAAAAACCGGGTATTCGATAAGACGCACGCATTACGATTCCTCTTATCGATTCCTGACTATCCGTTATTTCAAATGTAGGCGCGCGGCAAGCACGTTCATAATAGAAGCGCCGTGGGCGCGATGAGCATACGGTGCGTGGCGCTCGTTTTTGCACGCTTATGCCTCGGCGAGATGAAAACAACTTTTCAGAATGGTTAGCAAGCGGTGCGCAGGTCAAGTGACAAAAAAACAACCGACCTTTCTGTAACATCAAAAGCTCGTCTGAACAGCTGATCATAGATGAACAGGGCGGGTTTTTATTTCTCATCTCCATAAATATATCTAGTAGCCTAGTAAATGGTTGGTTGCATAACAACGACAGACGCCACGGGACCGCAAGCGCTTGTGGAAAGAAGGAGAAAGCGGCGCGGCCGTGCTTTTCCATGCATTTTTAGACGCGATATGTGAACGGCCCCTAATTCAGGAATCTATGTGGCTTAAAATCATTTTTGTTTTGTTTAAAATGGAGATCACGATTACATACATCAGACAACTACTCAGAATAACATGTTTAGTCTAATAGTCTATTTTTTTTTAAAACTAGTTTGAATAATTAATTCAAACACTAATTAATTCAGTGTCTCATAAATACTTGTTTAATGAATGAATGATTCACCGTTTTTGAACGAATCTCTCGAGTCTTCTTCAATAAATTATTAAATGAAAAAAACAGTCGATTTTTGCCACCTACTGCTGGAGTAATAATGTAATCAACACCTTTATATAAAGAGACTCCTTTCACTTCAGCCATTTTATTGGTTATTGCTTAAAATTGGTAAGAATAAAAGGTAGAAATATTTATTCTTCAAGTATTTGCCCTTTTTTCTCCCTCCAAAAAATATTGGAATCGGAAACAAGATCGATAAGAACCGGAATCGATGAGCAGAATCGGAATCGCTAAAAATGAAACGATACCCAACCCTAGTCATCATATCTGGCTATAACAGCACATATAGCCAATAACACGCTCTCACACAAATCGTCGCTCTCATTTGCATAAAGTTAAGCGCATCATCATGTTTGCACATTGCGCAGTCGCGACCCAGTCACGTCCTCTTGCTTACTTTCCATGTGAAATCAAT
>CM040805.1:38024120-38081619 GCA_022829025.1 Squalius cephalus
TTGTTTGTCAGTCTGATTATATGCAGCCAGATTTCTTTATTCCAGAAGTGTGTGTGTGTTAAGCTGTGCTCTCGCTGTCAGGTGAACACCTGCGCGTGTGTGCTCGCGACTACACCTGCTGCTCCAGTGAGATGGAGGACACGCTCGCGCGGCAGAGCCAGGCTAACTTCCTGTCCGCGGTCCGAGACACCAGCCACTTCCTGCTCACCACCTTCACTCAGAGACACCGCAGGCTTGATGGTGAGGACGCCTACGTTACCAGCTGCTTTATTCATGTGTGATATAGTGTTTTAGTATCAGAGAACAGAGGGTGTGTGTGCTGTGGTGTCAGAAGCAGAGGGTGTGTGTGCTGTGGTGTCAGAAGCAGAGGGTGTGTGTGCTGTGGTGTCAGAAGCAGAGGGTGTGTGTGTGACGAAGGCTTTTCTCCTGTGATGTCAGAGTTCTTCCGTGAGCTGCTGGATGGGGCGGAGAGATCGATGAACGAGATGTTCACGCAGACGTACGGTCACCTGTACACACAGAACGCTCACATGTTCCAGCAGCTGTTCACTGACCTGAGGCGCTTCTACACGGGTCAGTGTGTGTGTGTGTGTGTGTTTCTGTCAGTCTGTGTGTGTCAAGTCACATTTATTTATTTAGCACTTTTTACAATACAGAGTGTTTCAAAGCAGCTTTACAAAGATAACAGGAATATAATGCAACAAAGTATATATCCGCTCTGGAGTAAACCGAGATGTCATCGTCCAGCTCTGTTCAGTTCTTGTATAATAGTGTCAATGCAGGAAATCAATAATATTGTTGAATATTAAATTAAATGTTAAATTTAATGTCCCAACTAAGCAAGCCCTGCCAATGCCAACAAAGGTGGAAAAAGAAGACAGTGACAGGAACCAAAACTCCATCAGTGACAGAATGGAGGAAAAACCTTGTGAGAACCCGGACTCAGTCTCAGTTCTCCTCTGGCCAGCGAGCCAACAGTGTGTGATTATGATCCAGCCAGCATTACAGGTCAGAGGTCAGATTGGATCAGAACATTCAGAATATTATCCAGTTCCAACTGGTTGAAGATCGGAGTCACGCCGGTATGGAGACGAGATGAGGCTAGTCTAGGCGCAGGTCCCTCATCTGATCTGGATACGGTCCTTTTATGCAGCCTAAAAATCAACTGATTAGAATAATAGGAATGTACAATTTTCTATGTGAATGCTAGGTTAAAGAGATGTGTTTTTAGTCTAGATTTAAACTGACAGAGTGTGTCTGCTTCCCGGACAATGTTAGGAAGACTGTTCCAGAGTTTTGGTGCTAAATAGGAGAAGGATCTACCAGCTGTAGTTTGTTTATTAAGCGTGCAGGGCAACCACCCAGTAGAGCATTACAGTAATCTAGCCTTGAGGTCATGAACGCATGAACTAACTGTTCCGCATTTGTCACTGAGAGCATATGGCGTAATTTAGATATATTTTTAATATTGAAAAATGCGGTTTTACAGACACTAGACACGTGACTTTCAAATGAAAGATTGGTATCAAAGAGCACACACACACACACACACACACACACACACCCACACCCAGGTTCCTAACCGACGACGAAGACTTAACAGAGCAGCCATCAAGTGTTAGACAGTATTCTAGGTTATTACATGCAGAGATTTTTGGTCCAATCACTAGAAACTCTGTTAAGTAGTAGGAAATTACTAGTCATCCAAGTCTTTATGTCAGCTGTGCATTCTGTTAATTTCTTGAATTGGTAAGTTTCGTCAGGGTGTGAAGAAATATAGAGCTGAGCATCGTCAGCATAACAGTGAAAGCTAATTCCATGCTTCCTAATGATATCTCCTAAGGGTAGCATGTACAGAGTGTGTGTGTGTGTGTGTAAGGGTAGCATGTACAGTGTGTGTGTATGTGTGTGTAAGGGTAGCATGTACAGTGTGTGTGTATGTGTGTGTGTGAGGGTAGCATGTACAGAGTGAACAGCAGCGGTCCTAGTACTGAGCCTTGTGGTACGCCATACTGAACTTGTGATCGATGAGACATCTCTTCATTTACTGCTACAAACTGATAACGGTCTCAGTACAGTCTCGGTACTATGGTACGGTCTAAATCCTGACTGAAAATCCTCCAGATATCATTTCTTTCCAGTGTTGGGGGTAACTCATTACAAGTAACTTGAGTTACGTAATCAGATTACTTTTTCAAGTAACTAGTAAAGTAATGCATTACTTTTTCAATTTGCAATAAAATATCTAAGTTACTTTTCCAAATAAGTAACGCTAGTTACTTTTTCACATTTATTGACTGACAGCTCTCCTGTCCCCATGTTGAGAGAAACAAAGTGAGGTGGTGGTGTGTGCGCTGTGTAAACATGATGGTTATTGTAGTTCTAGAGTAAATGTGAACTTACTCATCTCACTGCTCAAAATAAATAAAAACAGTAAACTGCAATCTCAACTTTTTTTTTTTTACTCAACTTTTATAATTAACTATTAAATTACACAAATATACTTTGTGAATTTAATCTCACTTTATTAATGTCTTTTCTGCTGACCTTCAATGATCTAATTCAACCATACTAATAAGCAAAAATTACTTAAGATTTAGAAATAAGAGTGTTACTTCCTTCTCCTGTATATTATTGTTCTTTAATCCAGAACAGCAGGGCAAGCGGCACCCTTTACTGTACAAGCGTAAATATACATTTCCTTCAGCCTGAGGCTTATTCAGTTCACTTTTGGTGTGAAAGGGCCTTAACATTTGCCAAAAATAGAACTTTTTTGTTGGTCTTGTTATTAAAAAAAAAAAACAAGCAAGCCCAGCCCAGGTGAGAAGAAAAAGTAACGTAAAAGTAACGTAACATTACTTTTCATAAAAAGTAACTAAGTAATGCAATTAGTTACTTTTTTGGGGAGTAACGCAATATTGTAATGCATTACTTTTAAAAGTAACTTTCCCCAACACTGTTTCTTTCTAGAAAGGAACACAGTTGTGAAGATACTGCCTTTTCTAGTATCTTTGACAGAAAAGGTAGATTCGAGATCGGCCTGTAATTGACTAATTCTGTAGGATCAAGTTGCGTTTTTTTTAACAAGCGGTTTAATCATAGCCAGCTTAAAGTTTTTTGGTACGTATCCTAGAGACAAAGACGAATTAATGATATTAAGAAGAGGATCTGTGACCTCTGGAAGCATCTCTTTCAGTAGCTTAGTCGGTATAGGGTCTAACATACATGTTGTAGATTTAGATGATTTAACGAGTTTAGTAAATTCTTCCTCTCCTATAGCAAAGAATGAATCAAATTTTTCCTCAGGGAGACTACAATGCACTGCCTGATGCGACACTGTAGTAGACGGTTGCATAGTTATAATTTTCTCTCTTATATTATTAATCTTGTAAGTAAAGAAGGTCATAAAGTCATTACTGCTGTGCTGCTTGGAAACTTCAGAAGTAGAAGCTTTATTTCTTGTCAATTTTGCCACTGTATCAAATAAATACCTAGGGTTGGGTTTGTTTTCTTCTAAGAGACTCGAATAATAAGCAGGGCCCGGTTTCCCAAAGCGTTCTTATCTCTAAGTAGTTCTTAACCTATTCCTTAACCTCTCTCTTAACCTTATGGCACGATTCCCAAAACGTTCGTTCGCTAAGTATATCTTCTGTAAGTCACACTTTCGTAAGGTTGGTCTGGACCACTCTTAGCTTTACCTTATCACTGTTGCAGGTCTATATGAATATAATTCTGAAGTTTTAATACACCCAGACAGAATTCAATTAGGCTAATTCAAGTGTTTTCATGCAAAGAATAAAATTGTCATTACACTGATTTTTGTTAGATTTTTAATTATATTATTATACAATATTATTAATTTAATTAAAACGCTCTTTTAAAGGCCAGTGAAAGCATAGGCTACTGTCAGTTAAGTCCTATTCGGACGCTAATATTGTTTCTCATGGGCTCGTCCGGTATTTTAAACTTTTACAGTCTGTGATTTTAGTGCCGTCCGAATCCATAATATCAGTGTTTTTCTCACCCAACCCGCGTAAAAATCCCTGTCCAAATTAGTACCTTCTGTTTTTTGACAAACAGGTCATGTGGTAATTTAATTGCCGTCTGAATCCACATCTCTGAGTTTACAAGAGATTCAAAATTCACGGTTTAAATCCTTTTTGATCACTGCCGAGCACCGTACGCAAGATGTAAACTTTTATTACTGAAATGCTGGAAAGTATTTACAAGAACAATATTTCATCGCAGCTCCACCTCAGCGAACAAAAGTGGGAAAGAGAAGAAGGCACGTACATTTTTGAAAAGGTTATTGTGGCAGCAATACAATTTTAAAATATGTAGGCTAGGCTATTATAGGCTATTATAGTTTGGATTATTTTTTATAATATCCAATAATCATAATAAATTGCAATTTCAACTATTTCTGAAGTGCTTCATTTATAAAGATCACCGCTTTCTCACATAAACAGCCCCTGCACGAGAGAATAATTGATTCTCGAGCCATCGATATCAAACAATTCAGCAGCATCGCCACGGACAGCGCCAGGTAACGTCGCACGTAAGAAGGGTTATCTTAAAGGAGAACTCCGGTCAATTTTAACATTGAGCTCATTTTTTTGTCAATTTGGAGTGCTGTCAGTACAGAGAACAACGACAAAAATCGGTGTTGCCTACACCGTGTTATCCTCTTTTTAAAATTTGCACCCTGTTGACTTCAATGGGGCAAGTTTTAAACCTGCTTTTAGCCTCTTAACATCCTTGATGTGTCATTACAAGTGCACAGCCATGTGAGTGATTCCTTCAGAGTGAACGCGAGTCAATCCGACTGCAGTAGATGTGAAAGATATGAATAAAAATGAAGTTAATTCGGCCAGCGCACATACCTGTATTTATTTCCTGTTTTCGGTCAAAGTCCAAAGTAGTCGATTGCCGAGTTCACGCGCGTGATCATAGGTAGCTAAGCAACAGTGGAGAACTCGACAATCGACTACTGTGGACTTAGACCGAAAACAGGATGTATGTGCGCTGGCCGAATTAACTTCATTTTTATTCATATCTTTCACATCTACTGCAGTCAGATTCACCGTGTTCACTCTGAAGGAATCACTCACATGGCTGGGCACTTGTAATGACACATAAAGGATGTTAAGAGGGTAAAAGCAGGTTTAAAACTTGCCCCATTGAAGTCAACAGGGTGCAAATTTTAAAAAGAGGATAACACGGTGTAGGCAACACCGATTTCTGTCGTTGTTCTCTGTATTGACAGCACTCCAAATTTACAAAAAAATGAGCTCAATGTTAAAATTGACCGGAGTTCTCCTTTAAGCAGCTTCCTAAGGTATGGTTCGGGGAACACACTTAGGAACATAAACAACTTTGGTAAGATATATCTTTCGAGCTTTCTTAGCGCGCTAAGAGTGAGCGTTATCGGGAAAAGGGCCCAGATCTAGCAGCTTTTAAGGCCTCTCTGTATGCAATCGAGCTTTCTTTCCATGAAATGCGAAATACCTCTAGTTTTGTTTTCTTCCAGTTGCGCTCCATCTCTCTGGCTGCTCTCTTAAGGGCCCGAGTGTGCTCGCTGTACCACGGCGTTGGACTATTTTCTTTAATCTTCTTTAAGCGCAACGGAGCAACTGTGTCTAAAGTGCTGGAAAAGAGAGAGTTAAAAGTTTCTGTTGCAATATCTAGTTCTTCTAAGCTATCTGGGATGCTGAGATGATGAAACTGATCAGGAAGATTATTGATAAAGCAATCTTTAGTAGCAGAAGTGATAGGTCTAACATATTTATAACACGGAGTCGAATTGGCTAAATGAAGTTTACACGAGACTAGATAAGGATCTGAGATGTCATCGCTCTGCTGCAGAATTTCAACGGCATCAACATCTATTCCATGTGATAATATTAGATCTAGAGTATGATTACGACGATGAGTAGGTCCTGACACGTGTTGTCTAACTCCAATAGAGTTCAGAATGTCTTTAAATGCCAATCCCAATGCATCTTTTTCATTATCTACATGTATATTAAAATTGATTTTATCTGCAGCCAGAACTAACTCTGATAGAAAGTCAGCAAATTCTTTGATAAGTCTGTATGGTGCCCTGGTGGCCTGTGTACAGTAGCCAGCACAAATCTCAAACGTTTATCATTTACACTATATATTGCTATATTAAGCACCAACACTTCAAAAGAATTATATCTGAAACTAGACTTTTTAGTAATTCTGAAGATATGACTATAGATTACAGCAACTCCTCCCCCTTTGCCTTTCAGACCAGGCTCATGTTTATAACAGTAATCTTGCAGGGTGGACTCATTTAAAGTAATGTAATCGTTTGGTTTTAGCCAGTTTTCTGTCAAACACAGCACATCTAGGTTATAGTCTGTAATCATATCATAACCAAAGAGTGCTTTTGAAGTAAGCGATCGAATATTCAGCAACCCAAGCTTTAGCATTTGCTCATCTGTATTATAGCTGTTTTTTATTTGTTGAACATCGATTAAATGTTTACCCTAACCCTAACCCTTAAATGTGTTTAGAAGTTTTTTGTATTTCCTAATTCGGGGAACATTGTGTGTGTGTGTGTGTGTGTGTATGTGTCTGTCTGTCTTTCTGATCTGTCTGTCTGATTGACCTGTCTCTCTGATCTGTCTCTCTGACCTGTCTGTCTGTAGGCAGCACCGTGAGTCTGTCTGAGGTTCTGGCTGATTTCTGGGCAGGGTTAGTGGAGCGCATGTTTTCTCTTGTTAACCCTCAGTATGAGTTCAGCGAGGAGTATCTGGAGTGTGTCAGCAAACACGCCGAACAACTACAGCCGTTCGGAGATCTGCCACAGAAACTGCACACACAGGTATCCTCTCACACACGTGCTTTTCATATCACGACGGAGAACAAAATGTGTAGAAAGATGATAAAGATTTCTCAGATCTGCTTATGATGACACACAAGATCACATGTTGTTGCTCTTCTAATTTCTAAACATGCAAATACTGTGAGAGACAAAAGTTAAAAGAATTCTCTGATCTCAAATTTAATCAAAAGTGCGTTCACACCAAGAACGATATCGCTCTGTTTATTATAAGTGTGCTGAGTTTTATCATCTGTCTCTTTAAATGCTCATGCTCTTTAAAGCAAGATGGATTGGCTGTCAATGTTTTTATTGTTCATCAGCTGAAAGTGATTCCAGCGATATCGTTCCTCTGTGTCGTAATCGTTATAGTTGTGGTGTGACTTGCTGTTCTCTTAGAGTTAGAGCGATTATTGAAACTCTGTTTATAGTTATTAGCACAAGCACCGAAGCTGCGGAGGCACCTATTGTATCTGTTCCCGTTCTTATTCTTCTTCCGACTGGGAGTCTATGGCAGCCCATAGAACCGCTTGCGGGAAAGTTATGAAATTTGGCACACTGATAAAGGACAGTCTGAACAAGTCACCATAGCACATTTGGAGTCTCCAACTCAATCCCTCTAGCGCCACCAACTGTCCAATGTTTCACTCATGTTTATGCTTATAACTTTTGAACCACAAGGGCTAGAAACAAAATTCTTTTTTCCTCTGATTCCTTGGCTCAAGCCGATTCGATAGCGAAAATTGACAATTTTCACGAAAATTGAACCAGATCATCTACAGACCATGCCGACAAAAATTTATGGAATTCATAAAAATTTATCAAACCGTTCTCGAATACCGCGCAAAATAATTTTACGTAGCGCTTGCGAAAACAGACATAAGGCTGTATCTCCGCAACGCTTTATCGGATTTAGACCAAACTTGGTACATATCATCACAAGCATGACCAGAGGCTACATGCTGCGTTTTGGCTCAGCGCCATCTACTGGTCCGGAGATATGAAAAATGGCTATTTTTGCTTATAACTTATGAACAAATTGTCCAAAAATCATATAATTGGTCTCGTTAGATTCAGGGCAACATGTTGAGTCGACTGATATCAAATTTGACCATATCGGCCATTTTGGCTGTCGGCCATTTTGAATTTTGTGCTAAAATGCTGTATTTTAAGAACGCATCAACGGATTGTTACGAAACTTGGTATGGGTCATCAGCACGATGTCCTGAAAGAGCCTGAGAAGTTTTGAAACAGCGCCACCTAGTGGTGAATTTTTTTTTCCAAATGCTTATAACTTTGGGTGTGGTCAACTTATTTTCACAAGATTCATTTCATTAGACTCATGAATCTTTGCCGAGTCCAACGATACCTAACATGCTAGGTTTCGCCTTACGGTTTGTGTAGCATTGTGATTTAGCGCTTAAAAAACATTTGCCGATATCTTCGAAACCGCTAGTCCGATCGAGACGAAACCACCGTCAGAAGTTTGGAAACATAGGTCGATGGCCAAACGCCAATGCCCAAATGCGAAAATATTGATGTTTAGGGGTAGTAAAATCCAATCAAAATCATGTGTCAGTCATTTTTTTACGTGTTTTTTCATATAAATGTCTATAACTCCGAAGTGAATTGAGATATTTTCACCAAAATTGACACACATATGTATGGACTAACTCTGAGGACACATAAAAAAATGGTGGGACTGAGCCTCTTGGTGGCGCTATAATAGAACAAAACATGAAATTCCCATTGACTTCAATACAGTTTTGTGAAATAAAATGCTATACTAAACAAATGCATTGGTGTAATATTACGAAACTCAGAATGTGCCATCAACACCATCCCCTGAAGGTACTCAAAATATTTAGAGACAGCGCCACCTTTTGGTCAAAAGTTATAACAAAATTTTCAAAACTGAAACTATAACTTTTAAATAAATCGCCCTATTGTAATGCCACTGGTCTTAATATATTCCTTGGGTCACGCCAAGAACATAGATACCAAGTTTTCCTTATTTGGCCGAACTTCCTGTCCGCCATCTTGATTTTCATTCAAAACCTACTTTTTCAAACTCCTCCTGGACAGTTTGTCCGATTTTCACCAAAAAAATCGATTCGTATCATCTCGAGACCGTGCCGACTAAAAGTTATGGATTTCGTGTCGATAGACGAAACCGTTTTCGTATACCGCAGCAGCAAAGTTGAGGCATGATGCTAAAAGCACTATTCAGGCTTTAATGCCTTGACATATTGACACCAAACTTTGTATGTGTCATTGTCACTTCACTCTGACCACATCACATCAGTTTTGTAACTGCGCCACCTATTGGTCGAAAGTGATAATCAATTAAATCATATTTTTAATAATTACTGTTTCTATGATTTTTCAGCCATTTGGCCTAAAATCCTCTTTAAATGTCTTTAATTGCTCATTGTTGCAGTTGGTCTGACACTTTCAGCAATGTTGGCATGTCTTGTCGTCTTATTCTGCTTGGCCCCGGTAATTGCTGCTTGCAGCTATATTTATATTTGGTGTGACCACATCACTATCAGCGTAACTTCTCATCATCATTACTATGATAATACCTCACCTGAGTTTGTTGTGATTGGCAGGTGTCTCGAGCGCTCACTGCGGCGCGGGCGCTAGTTCAGGGTTTAGCTGCCGGCAGAGACATCGTGAACAAGGTGACAGAGGTAAGAGAAGGTTTCTCAGTGCTGGGCATTAATAATGAACATAAATGATCTCACAACCGCAAAAAAACTATGCCAAAAAACACAACATGATCAGAAAACCGGGTGTGTGGCGTGACATTGTGTGGAACATGTACATATGATCAGAAGCGGTGCCAGGAGCAAACATCAGTTTTAGATTTCCAAACATTCCTTTTGCTAATATTGTAATAATCTCATGAGATTCTTGTGTCTAGAAATGACATGAAAAACAATCTGAAACTGACAGTTCTATTCTATAAATAAACATGGTTATCCCATGAAACCTAATAGATCATCATGTTCTTGATCCTGTGTGTGTGTAGTTGACTGTCGGATCGGAGTGTGTTCGGGCACTGATGCGGCAGTGGTTTTGTCCGCTGTGTCGTGGATCTCCATCACTCAAGCCCTGTCATTCGCTCTGCCTGAACGTCATGAAGGGCTGCCTGGCCAATCAGGCTGACTTAGACTCGGAATGGAACAATTTCATTGGTGAGAAAGAAAACCATCTCGTTTGTCATTGTCATCATTTACTTTTGTCTCGGTCCAAACTTTCTTTCATCTCCAGAACACCAATGAAGATATTTGTACTATTCTATCATCTTTTTTGTCAAGTCTCCTTTATTTATATAGCACTTTTTACAATACAGATTGTTTCAAGGCAGCTTTACAGAGATAACAGGAAAATAATGCAACAAAATTTGTTTCCAGAAGAAAATAGTGTCACAGTCCAGCTTAAGTTCAGTGATGTTTCATTTTTGTTGTAAAAAAGTTATTAATTTCGATGAAGCCTTCACAGGGGAGAGTCTAGTTGACACAATCTCTGCAGGTCCTCCATCTGATCTGGACACGGCCCGGATCCAGCTGATTAGTGTAAACCTTGGAATAAACAGAGAGACTAACATTAGCGTAGATTCCATTCCTCTTGTGATGTAATGAGTACATCAAATTGCCCATCCAATAAAAGTGTGCAACTTTTTTCCAGCTTCAAAAATTTATATAAAGATATGGTCAAATGATGGAGAGACACGATGGCTTTATAATGATGAACAAATTTAATTTAGGCATCGATCAGCACAGTCAAGTCAAGTCATCTTCATTTATATAGCGCTTTTAACAATGTAGATTGTTTCAAAGCAGCTTTACAGAGATAAACGTATAATTTATGGTAACAGATTGTTTTGGCTTTATAGCGGTTCTTTAGTAAAGTTATTTTCCAGCTAATGTTAGTTATGATTGATTCGCTTCCGTCGCAACGATCATTTGTTATTAAATTAGGGGCCGCTAAGACGACACCATTCTCTCTACACAGACTTTAAACGCGAACCTGTGAGAAACGCTGATGGCGTTCACATGCGCATTAAGAACTGGTTCTATAGTTATGTGCGTTTGAATATATGTGCGCAGGTTTGGAATTCCCTACAAACCAAGCCTAAACAAAGTACTGGTGTTTCCTTATTTTTGATACAGAATTTTATTTTATTTTATCAGTTTCCCGACAACGCTTTATCTGTATAGTGGTAGTGGGATCCTCCATAGGGAGAGACTAGTTGGCACTTCAGCACTGCGTTGTCATCGGTCCAGGCGAAGGTCCTTCATCAGATCTGGATACAGCCTGGATCTGGCAGGCTGCGGGAAAACCTCGGGATAAACACAGACACTAAAATTAGCATAGATGCCATTCTTCTTATGATGTAACGAGTACATCAGGATTTATGGGAAGTGTTCCCGGTTCCAGCTGACCTAATCTATGCAGCCTAACACTGAATTATTGAAGTCTATAATGTATTATGTGAATAGAGATGTGGTCAAAGACATGTGTCTTTAATCTAGCTTTGAACTGACAGAGTGTATCTGCTTCCCGGACAATGTTAGGAAGACTGTTCCAGAGTTTTGGTGCTAAATAGGAGAAGGATCTACCGCCAGCAGTCGACTTTGATATTCTAGGTATTATCAACTGGCCGGAATTTTGAGATCGCAATAGACGTGACGGACTATAATGCGTTAAGAGCTCGCTCAAGTACTGCTGAGCTAAACCATTTAGTGCTTTGTACGTGATCAGCAATATTTTAAAATTTATGCGATGTTTAATAGGGAGCCAGTGCAGTTTTGACAGAACCGGGCTAATATGGTCATACTTCCTGGTTCTGGTAAGAACTCGAGCTGCTGCGTTTTGAACCAGCTGTAGTTTGTTTATTAAGCGTGCAGGGCAACCACCCAGTAGAGCATTACAATAATCTAGCCTTGAGGTCATGAACGCATGAACTAACTGTTCCGCATTTGTCAATGAGAGCATATGACGTAATTTAGATATTTTTAATGTAGTTTTACAGATACTAGATACAGATACAGATACCGATGCAAAACTGTAGTAGACTGTTGCATAGTTATAATTTTCTCCCTGATATTATCAATCTTATAAGTGAAGAAGTTCATAAAGTCATTACTGCTGTGTTGCTTGGAAACTTCGGTGCTTGAAGCTTTCTTTTTCTTTAGTTTAGCCACCGTTTCAAATAAATACCTAGGATTATGTTTATTTTCTTCTAATAGGTTTGAAAAATAAGCAGATCTAGCAGCTTTTAAGGCCTCTCTGTATGCAATCGAGCTCTCCTTCCATGAAATGCGAAATACCTCTAGTTTTGTTTTCTTCCAGTTGCGCTCCATCTCTCTGGCTGCTCTCTTAAGGGCCCGAGTGTGCTCGTTGTACCACGGCGTTGGACTATTTTCTTTAATCTTCTTTAAGCGCAACGGAGCAACTGTGTCTAAAGTGCTGGAAAAGAGAGAGTTATAAGTTTCTGTTGCAATATCTAGTTCTTCTAAGCCAGCGGTTTTCAATAGGTGAGGCGCGCCTCCCCTGGGGGGCGCCAAAGAGCCACAGGGGAGGCGCGACACGCAAAGATAAAATAACTGTATGCAGCTCTATTGATATCGGTAATTGTGTGTGCGACGCGAGTATTGGCTTTAAACTGCGTCGTTTCCTTGTCCCAAGTCAACAGAAGTCAGCATTAAGGGAGGATACGGAGCCCGGGAAGTCACCTGTGTGAGTAAAAAAACGATCCGTGGCGACGGTTTTGCAATCCGTCCGCTCAGTTTATAAACAGTACTCACGAATTCTCAAACTGTTCCCTCGGATTAATAAACCGTACCCACGAGTTTCTAATCCGCGCTCTCATGTGTTAACCGTGCCTTCAGTTTTTGCAATCTGTACCCACAAATTCATAAACCGTGCCCACGCTTTCGCAATCCGTTCCCACGTAGTATTGCGTGACGAGTTCATAATGCGGTGAATTCCCGTTCCCATTTACTTCACAATCACATTATAGAGAGACGCGCGTCACGATCTGTGCACTGCCGCGTCTCGCGCTCGTCATGCCGCCAGATTCAGTATCAGTGCCTTATGAACCATGGCGTTAATTTGAACTGCATTTCTGTCAGTGCGTGACTACAGCTCGTTAATAAACTATATACAGCTCGTTTTTTTTATTGATCCATTTCATACAATCCGTCTTCATTTGGCAAGTGCACTTCAGCATTACAATGTGAGTAAATGTAGCCGTGTAAAATGTAAGGGATGATGCCATCCTTATAGAACAATGTGCATTTACGTTTAAATTGTAACATTTAATAGCATGGAATTACAGTGTAATTAGTGTTAGCTTACTATTTTAGGCTTCTTCAGTGCATTAGGTGAGGTAATCTGATAATATTAGTGATTCTCATTTATCAAAACACTAAAATTGGTACCGTTTTGGAGAGAAATTGGGTATTTTTTAATCTCTCTATTTAACCCATCTCATGGTGTGTGATGCTGAAATATCATATGAGTTTCTAAAGGTTTTTGAATTCTTTGCACAGTTATGAATATTGATATTTTATGTGCAACAATAGCATGCTCAGGCTCAGTGGCCTTTCACCTAATTTTAAATTTTTTTTTTTTTTTTTTAAATACTGTAATATGATGTAAATGGTGATGAGTGTACTGATTTGATGCATTTTAAAAAGATGGATGATAGATATTCTGCAATCTTTCTGACAAAGAACAAAATATAATGTTTAAATACAGTAAGTGCAATTTTTTTAATTTATAAATTGTAGTGCACAGTGTTTATTATAAGGGGGTATAATTTGCAGCTCAGTACTCACTACTCACTACTCATGAGTACTTTTAAATAAGCTACTTGTTTACTCTTACTCAAGTAGGTTTTTGGACAAGTACTTTTTACTCTACTCACACTACATTTTTTGGAATGTAATGGTACTTTTACTTGAGTATGTTTTTTCAGTACTCTTTCCACCACTGCTGATTTTGTTTGATACGATGTGCATCTCCTTCAAATGTGTGCTTAAAGCCCAGACACACCGTGCCGATTTCAGCGGTCAAGTGTCGTCGGCGGTAGCTTTGGCACCGATTGCACATGTTAAGCGTGTTTTGTTGACTTGTGGTTAGGCCTACTGATGTTCAGTGATTTTAAAAGTAGCCTCAATTAGGCCTGCATGAAGTTGGAAATTATTTGCTGTTGCAAAGAATCGTTTATGAATGCACTTTTAAGAAAGTTGTGGAAATAAAATAATATTTACATTTTATCAGTTGTTATTGAAACTCATCATTGCCTGGAACACACAAAAGATGGCTTTACTGCAGAGGCATGTGTGGGTTAGGGCAGGCGGACGGGATTTTGGGGAAGGGGGGGCTCGGCTGTCCTTACCTACTCTAAGGGGAGGCTCACATTCACCCAATTTGAAAACCCCTGTTCTAAGCTATCCGGGATGCTGAGATGATGAAACTGATCAGGAAAATTATTGATAAAGCAATCTTTAGTGGCAGAAGCGATAGGTCTCACATATTTGTAACACGGAGTCGAATTGGCTAAATGAAGTTTACACGAGACTAGATAATGATCTGAGATGTCATCGCTCTGCTGCAGAATTTCAACGGCATCAACATTTATTCCGTGTGATAATATTAGATCTAGAGTATGATTACGACGATGAGTAGGTCCTGACACGTGTTGTCTAACTCCAATAGAGTTCAGAATGTCTTTAAATGCCAATCCCAATGCATCTTTTTCATTATCGATGTGTATATTAAAATCACCAACAATTAGTACTTTATCTGCAGTCAATATTAATTCTGATAGAAAGTCCGCAAATTCTTTGATAAAATCCCTGGTGGCCTGTATACAGTAGCCAGCACAAATCTCAAACGTGATTTATCATTTATACTATATATTTTTACATTAAGTACTAACACTTCAAAAGAATTATATTTAAAACTTGATTTCTTAGTGGTTTTGAAAATATTACTATAAAATACAGCAACTCCTCCCCCTTTGCCTTTCAGACGAGGCTCATGTTTATAACAGTAATCTTGCGGGGTGGACTCATTTAAAGTAATGTAATTGTCTGGTTTAGCCAGGTTTCTGTCAAACACAGCACATCTAGGTTATAGTCTGTAATCATATCATTAACAATGAGTGCTTTTGAAGAAAGGGATCGAATATTCAATAACCCAAGCTTTATCATTTGTTCATCCGTATTATATCTGTTTTTTATTTGTTGAACATCAATTAAATTTTTAACCTTAGATGGGTTTAAACGTTTTTTGGATTTCCAAATTCGGGGAACAGACACAGTCTCTATATGATGATATCTCGGTGAAAGAGGCTCTATGTGATGGGATTTATCTGACCTTGGTGACGCGAGGCCGCTAGCAGACGGTCGGTTTAGCCAGTCTGTCTGCTTCCTGACCTGAGCCCCAGATTGTCATGTTTGAGCTCTAAGACTATGTGCCATATTAATAGAGAGAAGAGCAGCACCATCCAATGGTGCACATATCAAATATGGTAAACAAGGAAGCTCAAACCTCATCAAAGTGTGTGTGTTTCAGGATAACGCTTGTGTGTGCGTGTGTGTGCGTGTGCGTGTGCGTGTGTGTGTGCTAACCTGCAGACGCTCTGATGCTGCTAGTGCAGAAGCTTGGTGGGCCGTTTCACTTCGAGCTGGCCACGGACTCCATCGCAGTGACGGTTTCTGAAGGCATCATGTTCATGCAGGAGAACAGCTTCAGCGTCTCTGCAAAGGTACAACATGCAGAAACCAGCAGTCACACACACATCACACACTTGTCCTGTCAGCAGCAGTATTAAACACTGTCAGTAGTATGTTTCTATCACCTTGTTTTTATTTTGAAGTATCGCATCAGAAATAAATAAATATGGAATAAATTGCTAAATAAATTCTGACGTAGCGATCATTAAACCCACGTGGGTAATCGGCTGTTTCCGTGGAGACGCTGCGGGTGGACGATGTACGTAAGCCTGTTGTTACGAAGCATCCGAGTCAGAGAGATCTATATGCAGTGTGATTTATTGATCAGAGTAATCAAACAGGCAATGGTCAGAACCAGCAGATACAGTAGTGAAGACAGGGCTAAATCATAGTAATACCAGGCAAAAGGTCAAGGCAGGCAGCAAACAATCAGAGACAGAGATCAAGGCAGTGGTAACGCAGACAGGGAGAAATCCAGAAACGGGCAAAGTCAAAAACAAACAGACAGTCCACAGGAATAAATGCTCAGTAAAGTTCACAACAGTAAAACAAGACTTCGCTCCGAGTGTTGTGTGAGTGTGGCTTAAATGTGTGTTTGATCATGAGGTGCAGGTGTGTAATGCAGTGCAGGTGTATGGAGTAATCAGTCCAGGTAGATGCAGGATGGGAAATGTAGTCTGTGAGTGAATATGATAGTCTGGTGTGGAGTGCCCTCTGGTGGCTTTCAAAGGCACTCCATCTGGTGACCGTTACACCTGTACGCTTTAAACTCGTTTCACTTAAGAGATTTCCGTTGCAAGCTCGCAAATACGTGAGGGCTCATGAAAGTACATTTGTTTTGCTTAATTTTATTAAAGTGATATATCCTGAAGAAAGCCTGCAGTATTTTTATTGGCATATTAAAAACAATCTTAACATTGACAAAGCATTGGTAACACACAGGCTACTCATTTTCATAAATACACACAGTAAAATAAAACTATATAAAATGATATGAAAACTTTGTCTATAATAATATGAAAGAAATGTTTAATAGGTTGTGACATTTGTTTGTAACGTTATGTTGTATTTATTGTGCATTAGGTGCTACTTTTAATATGCTGGGACGGTCGACTGAGCAGAGCGCGCAACACACACACACACACACACACACACACACACACACACACACACACACACACAGGTTGCAGCGGAACATTGAGAAGAACGTGCTGCGAACACACAGCGGAGAGCACAGCGAACACACAAAGTTGTGCATCTTTGGAAGTGGAGTGGCTCGCAAAGTCAAAAAACATGCTGAGTCGAACCTTGACACGTGACATAGATACATTCACTGTTTGTTTTCATAGCCTTCAAGCCTACATTTTGTTGGGATGATGAGGACAAAAGAAATCTGGCTTTTTATCTGATTAATTGAGATAATCGACCAATGAAATAATGGTTATTTCAGCTGGATTGTGTGTGTTACATGAATGCATTGAGCTCATCTAATGTGATTGTGTTTGTTTCAGGTCTTTCAGGGCTGTGGGATTCCTCGGCCGACTCCTGCCAGGAGCAAACGCTCACCGAGAGCGAGAGACAATGGCAAGCCGGCCTTCAGAAGCTACAGCTCTGTGGAGAAACCCACCACCGCATCGGGAACCAACCTGGACCGGCTGGTGAGGCGCTGAGAGAACATCTCCAGAACCAGAGCCACTGAACTGTGTGTTTGACCTGATCCCTGATCGTGTGTGTGCAGGTGGAGGAGCTGCAGGAGCGTCTGCGGCCCATGAGGGGATTCTGGGTAACGCTGCCTCACACCATCTGTAATGATGAACACATGTCCGCAGACGTCACCAATGAGGATCGCTGCTGGAACGGACAGACGCGCGGCCGGTGAGAGAGCGAATCCTGAACCTCAGCTGAAGAGTGTGTGATGAGTAACGTTTACACACGTGTGTGTGTGTGTTCTGCAGATACCTGCCGCCTGTTACCGCTGACGGTCTGGTGAATCAGATTAATAACCCAGAGTTGGAGGTGGATGTTGCTCGGCCAGACGTCAAAACGCGGCGGTTGATCATGGAGCTGCGAGTGGTTGTGAACAGACTGAGACTCGCTCAGGCCGGACGAGACGCAGAGTTCATTGACAGTGAGTGTCTCTGTGCTTTTATTATGGCGTAACACACACAACATGACTGACAACTAGGGCTGCACGATTAATCGCAATTTCCATGTAATCGCACTTGGCAATCTTGGTAAATACTTGGTAATCGAGATGGCTTATCGCGATTTTGAAATCGCAAAGTCTGTGATTATTTTGTATGCGCAGCTTGTCAGTGACGTACGGCTCTGTAATCGCGGCTCACACTGAAAGCACTGAGTTAGAGTCGCTTATAACGTGCATTTGAAAAAGCAACACGCGTCAAACATCTTTCCAAACATGAGAAGGATTTATGAACCTCTTGTCCAACATGCTTTTACTCCAAACTCACTTCATAAGGACAGCTGAGCTCCTCCTCCTGTGAGATGATGAGCTTCTGACACAGAATAAGGCCCCGATCACACCTAACGTGTTTTTCAGGTTCGAAAAACGTTGTGTTTTTATGTTGCTAGGCAACCACAGAAACAGCTGTCCTGTCAGTCTTTATTTACTTTCCGTTAACATTGTGGCAGTTCCGGTTCATGAAGTCGTTAAGCTCCTGGTAACCCGCGAGAGCACCACAAGTTTATCCTCCATCATCGCACTCTCCGGGCGTTCAAGCAACTGTAGCTTTCATCACTACAACGTTCAGATGGAGTGTGTGTGTGAGCGCCCTCTGGTGTTCAGATGGAGTGTTTACTGCACTGACAAACTGCACATAAAATAATCGCAGCCTTTGCCAAATCGCAAAGTGCGAAAATTTCAGTGCGATTAATTTTGCAGCCCTACTGACAACTGTGCTCTTGGTTTAACAACTCTAAGGGAAACAGGGTAAATGTTCTCATGCACTTTTTCTTCACTACTTTTGCTGAGGGTTGTAACAAATTCATCTTTATTTTTCTGTCATCTGTGAAGCTGCTTAGAGTCACTTATATTGTTAAAAGTGCTGTAGGAACTAATGTAGACTGTGATATAAACACCAGAGTTCCCGCTGTGTTTGTTTGTGTGTGTGTGTGTGTGTGTGTGTGTGTGCAGGTGATGTGGAGGCCGGCAGCGGGTCTGGAGGCGCTGGTGAAGCGGGCGAACGGTTCAGTGACGACTGGCCCGGTTACGGCTCCTTCTCTCCACCTCGTAACGCTCCGGCTGACAGGCTCCACCCCCGAGACACGCCCCCTGCTGACAGGCTCCGCCCCCGGGACACACCCACCAATAAGAGGAACCGGCTGAATGGACGAAGCCGATCCGATGCTGGAAGACTCTCTCCTCCGCTCCTGTCTGTTCTTCTCCTCTTTACTGTCTGTTTTTCACTCGGCCTTTAATGAAGATCCGACTCTCAGCGGCCCACATGAGCACAAACACCAGCATCAGCAGATCAAACCGCAGGAGGACTGTTTTTACATTTGTCTATTTTTACAAAGCAATGCTGTGCATTCCATAGTTCTTTCTGATTGGTTAGTAGTCTGTGGTCAGTTGATCTCAAAATGCTGAATTTGAAATCAAAATTTTTGGACCGATTTGATGTGATGTTCGACACTGTTCCTGTAATCATGAGGAATGTTAGTTTAATGCGTTGATGATATTTATTTCTGCCTATTACCATGGTTGTATAACATTGAATGTACTGTTGTAAACTGATTTTATTTATTTAGCCCTATGTACAGTGTTTGTGTACTGTATCTGTATGTGTGACAAGTGATTTTTTACAGCAAAAACCTCAAGGTTTTATGAATGAAACAGTGAAGGACTACAGACGGATGAACAGAAGGGTTAGAGGTAAAGAACAGGTCAATCTGTTGTTGTTGAACCTGGGAAGATTAGCAGTAGATTTATGCTAAAAGGAACGATTAAAGAAAACCTGTTTCTGACTTCTTCCAGAAGTGCTCATTCGTTAATTATTTTTTACCTGGAGTGATGTTGTTTTAGTCCAGCAGCGCAGTCGGGATTATGGCTCTGATTCTGATATTTTTGTGTATTTCTGTTGAATTTTCACATTGGCCCACTGCCTGGACGCACAGGGAATGTAGTGATAAAAACAAGTTTCCAAGTTTTAATCCTTGTTTCTTATCCACTGTGGGAGATGTTGATGTTATGATTCTGAGGTATACAAAGTACCATCAATAGATCCTGTTGATGTTCCAAACAAATAACTGAAGTTTATTAAATCAAAAATAATGATGCATTGTAACATAAAACAAAACAAAGAACTTTTAGGCCGCCTGCAGGTTTGTTGCAATCCTCGCTCCATGTGCACGGTCAAAAGACTGTGTGCTCTTGCACCAGCGCCCCCTCCTGTCAGGTGTAGCCTATGCTTTATTCAACTTTCCCCTCTCACCTATACAGGGCACACACTCTGAGAAATAAACTCAACAAACTATATACAACAAACTGATATTTAAATGAACAAATTTATACAAATTAAATAAGGTGGTAAGTATGGCTCCTACACTCGGCCCCTTATTGAGCGTTTAAGCATCAGTTACAATAAATAAATGTAAATGCAGAAAATAAGTCTATACAAGAAAAATTTATACTCATCCTTTAATCTTTATTCAGTCGTCACTTCTATGGTTCAGATCTAATTTTCTGCATGTTCTAATAGCAGGCAAAGTTTGGTAATAGGTCTTTCCAAGAAATCAGTCTTTGTCTTAAAGGGATAGTTCACCCAAAAATGAAAATTCTGTCAGTAATTACTCACCCTCATGTTGTTCCAACCCCGTAAGACCTTCGTTCATCTTCGGAACACAAATTAAGATATTTTTTATTAAATCTGAGAGCTGTCTCACTCCTCCATAGGCTTCTAAGGGAATGAAACTTGCTGGCCCAGAAAAGTTATTAAAGAGATAGTTAATATAGTCCAAGTTACTACAGTGGCTCAATCTTAAGTTTATCAAGCGATGAGAATACTTTTTGTGCGCAAACCCCCCCCAAAATAACGACTTTATTCCACTATTCATTTCCTTCTCTCTGGGAGGAGTGAACCAGCTCTCAGATTTCATCAAAAATATCTTAATTTGTGTTCCGAAGATGAACGAAGGTCTGACGCTGTTAAATAATCATTTGTGGATTAGGGCATGAACAGAAAGTTTATTATATTGAGATTTGGTTGTTTGTTGAGTTTTATTTCTGGTTGTTTGCATTGTCAGTGGTTGTGCCCATAAGTATAAATGCCCACAGGCTGATCCTGCACAGGATTGCCAGTGTGTGATGTCGGTTGGGGAGTGAAGGACCAACTGAAGTGAGGGTAAGACATTTATTTTATTGTTTATTTTTCAATTAGTCTTGTAGATCTCTACCATTTCTGTATATTTGTATTTTCATAAAACATTTAGAAAGTTTAATGCAGTGTAGCTTAAATGTAGTGATGGGAAACCGAGGCTTTCTGAAGCATTTGAGGCTTTCGTCAAATTGTGCAGAAAAAGGTTAATTATTTGAAGCTTTTAACACATTAGTGATATCTGGTGGTCAGACTTGTTTTCTCCACCATATCTAATAAAACACTGCAGAACACAAAATAGCACATGACCAAACAAAGCTTCGGAAGTCTGTGACATAGAAAAGTGGGATCAATAGAGTTCTATCTAATCTCATCTAAATTAATTTGTGCCAATGAGGCCACAACTCGTGTGATGTGTAGCCTGGTCAACAGATTCACATACTGGTCAATGATATAAAATATACAAGTATGTGATCATAATTAAAGTATTTGAGAAATATTTTAGGTGTTCTGTTTAAAATATATATAATTTATGTTATAAGGGTGTGTAGTGTTAAATCATGTAAATAATGCTTCCTCAATAATCATTTTCCGTTTTTATGCATCAGATTAGGTTTTACTTTTTTTTTTTTAAACCAGCTGTCCCGACCCTCTGATACTGCATGACATTCGAAGCTTCAAACGTCATCAATCACGTGGTAGTGTCATTTCGATACAAGCATCGGTACAGTGTGTGATACAATAGTGCTACAAGGCTTAAGTGTTTATTTTATGATAGCAATAACTGTAAAGTGACTATTGTAATGGAGTAATGTAGGCTTATATACAGTAGGGCAATTACTAAGCTCAGCTTCATCTTACCAGTTAAAATTTAGTCTGTGCTTTTGTTATTTATTTAAATTTTGTGATTTAAACGTCTGCTTTAGAATATTTCAATCTAAAAAAAAATATTTTTAATGTTCTTCTAATAACCGTAAAATGTATTACAGCTGCCAAACAAAACCAGAGAGAAATGTATTCATACATTTTAAAACAATCTAATTAAATCTTATATCATTGTAGCCTTTTTTAAGTTGATTTTCTGTATACTGTATATTTATTTTTGGACTGATAGTGGTTAATAAAATAAAACAATGGAATGCGAGAGTGTCAGTGGTAATATTATTGTGTAACAACTCAGGCTTGGTCTGACAGTCAGCCTGCCCTGGACCAGGTTAGTTTCCCAGCATAAGCTAAGTAACTGAGTTTGAACTATTTTAAGTTTGCTTTATGAAACAGAATCAACGACTGTGAGTCTGACTAACCAAAACAAGCCTGGCTTGTATTTTAATCTTGTTTATGGAACAACCCTCCAGTTTGGTATATATTGTGTTTGTCTATTTTTCTGTTCTTGTGTTTCTATAGTCTTCACTGGTTTATGTTTTTTATTTTTCCTGTTAATTGTGGCTTGTTTAATACACCAACAGTGTGTGAGTCTGAAGAATTGGTTAATTGCTTTTTCATTGTCACTGGAGAAGGGTGAGTAAAATTCAGCTACATCCCACACAGAGCTCGTATGGCGTTTATCCCACAGCAAATTAATTTGTGCCAATGAGGCCACAACTCGTGTGTGTCACGGTTTCCAGCTAGTCACCACCTCCTCATTACATTTCCCATCATCCTCCCTGGCCTTCACCTGCATGCACTTCCCAATCACAGATCACCGTCACCTGTCACCAATCTTCACTGATCATCATCCAGCACTATTTAACTCTTCCCTCTGCAGTTCACCATTGTCTGGTCTTGTTGTTCCCTCAGAGAACTCTACCTGACTCCTTTCCTTTGAGATGTCTTCAGTCTTCAGTCTTCAGTCTTCAGTCTTCAGTCTCCATTTCAGAACCTACATCAGATAAGACTCTTTAACTTCCAGATTCATCCAGTACTCTACATTCTTCAGTTACTCACCCGCTTCCATCACTGTGATATAATAGGCTACTTCTGCAATTAAAACCTGTTATCCACTTTACCTGAGTGAATCCTTTTGTTCCATGACAGTGTGATGTGCAGCCTGGTCAACATATTCACATATTGATCAATGATATAAAATATACAAGTATGTGATCATAATTAATGTAATTAAGAAATATATTTTGGGTGTTCTGTTTTTAAGAAATATAACTTATGTCATAGGGAAGTGTAGTGTGTTTTTTTTTTTTTTTTTTTTTTCAAACCAGCTGTCCCGACCATCCGATACTGCATGACTTTCAAAGCTTCAAACGTCATCAATCATGTGGCATTGTCATTTCGATACAAGCATCGGTACAGTGTGTGATACAATAGTGCTTTTAAAACCGCATCGGAGTCCCGGTATCAACCATCCCATCACTACAGGATTGCTCCTGTCTGCTCTGCTGCTGCTGCTGCGTTGCATTGGTTTGCGTCTGTAAGCTTCATATCTTTCTGTTTTAATCATTATTTACTATCATTCCTTGTTATTTATACTGCTAAATATAACTTAATCAACATCACACATTAACCGGACATCACTAGCTTCAATCAAAATCATTATTGCTAGCACAACACGCTAGTAATTCGCTAGCCTGTTAGCGTGCCATCCGTGCACTCTTTTTTTTAAATTTATTTTTATTCTCTAGTGCGCTCGCGCCTTCCGTGCGCTCTTTACTTTTTCTCTCGCACCTTTTACGAGTGCATCAAAAAACTGTGGTGAGTATCAGTCAACAAACACGGTGAGTCATGTCATCTCCTGTTATTGTCACCTGCACCTCATGCAACATGTTTAGCATAGCCTTCTCTGTCAGCACAGGTTTTACATGTGATAAATGCAGGGAGATAGTTAGGCTGGCGGAGAAGATTTCAGAACTAGAGACACGCATCCAAACTTTAATCGAGGTTAATTGTAAAAGTGCAAGGGCTTTAGATCAGTGGTTCTCAAACCTGTCCTGGAGGACCCCCAACAGGGAGATAGTTAGGCTGGCGGAGAAGATTTCAGAACTAGAGACACGCATCCAAACTTTAATCGAGGTTAATTGTAAGAGTGCAAGGGCTTTAGATCAGTGGTTCTCAAACCTGTCCTGGAGGACCCCCAACACTGCACGTTTTCTTTGTCTCCCTAATCAAACACACCTGATTCAACTCATCACCTCATTATCACATGGGTTAATGAGCTGATGAGTTGAATCAGGTGTGTTTGATTAGGGAGACAAAGAAAATGTGCAGTGTTGGGGGTCCTCCAGGACAGGTTTGAGAACCACTGCTTTAGATAATGCTTTGGATGTGACTAGCTTGGTGAACTCTGTACATGTTTCGGTTCCGGCCACAGAGCCCGTGCAGCAGGGCGATTGGGTGACAGTGAAACGCTCTAGTCGCGGGACAAAACACCACTCTTCCGTTCCGATTACAACATCAAACAGGTTCTCCCCACTCAGTGACACACCCACTTAGAATCCTGTTGAATGTGCCCTAGTTATTGGCGATTTCTTTTACACGGAACGTGAAAATAGAGACACCATCCGCCATAGTCACATATTTACCGGGAGCCAGAGCGCCTGACATCAAAGCAAATTTAAAAGTGCTGGCTAATGCTAATCGTAAATTCTCTAAGATTATTATTCACGTCGGCACTAATGATGTTAGACTCCGCCAGTCGGAGATCACAAAAATGAACATTAAAGAGGTGTGTGAACTCACAAGTACGATGTCAGGCACTGTAATTTGCTCTGGCCCCCTTCCTGTTCGCCGGAGTGATGAGATAGTCAGTAGATTGTCCTCACTCAATGGCTGGCTGTCGCGTTTTTGTCCCCAAAATAATATAGAATTCATAGACAATTGGAAAAGTTTTGGGGCAAACCTGACCTGTTGAAAAGAGATGGTATTCATCCCTCCTGGGATGGTGCTGCTCTTCTCTCTAGTAATAGGGCACATAGTCTTAGAGCTCAAACATGACAATCTGGGGCTCAGGTCAGGAAGCAGACAGACTGGCTAAACCGACCGTCTGCTAGCGGCCTCGCGTCACAGAGGTCAGATAAATCCCATCACATAGAGACTCTTTTCACCTAGCTATCATCATGTAGAGACTGTGTCTGTTCCCCGAATTAGGACATACAAAACACTCCCAAACCCATTCAAGTGTAAAAATTTAATTGATGTTCAACAAATAAAAAACAGATATAATACGGATGAACAAATGATAAAGCTCGGGTTGCTGAATATTCGATCCCTTACGTCAAAAGCACTTATTGTTAATGATATGATTACAGACTATATTCTAGATGTGCTGTGTTTGTCTAGCCTAGAAATCTACGCACCCTAGCGGCAGCAAAATGTATTTTGCAGCCAGGGTAGTCTAGCAACTCTCCATTGACTTTCGAGCTGCAAAAACCTAAATTGGGTCAGGCCAATCACGTCGTGTATAGAGTAGGCGGGGCGGGCTTAACATAATGACGACAGAGTTGCGACGGTTACCTGCCACTTGAAAACAAAGAATGGCGGCTGCTTCTGGCGAACATCTTTCGAATCGGCTTTGTCCGCGACTCTGGAGGACTTGGAGTTAGGTTTTTCTTTGAGAAAAGAGCATAGAACGGCACTTAAGTCATTCTTAAAAAAAGGAAGATGTGTTCGTAGTTTTGCCGGCCAGATATGGCAAAAGTTGAATCTATCAACTAGTTCCGCTGTTGGGAAAATGCTCTGGTTGGTTGAAGCGCTGTCCTATTGCGTGCAGAGGTAATTTTAAAGCCAGCTGTTTATCCCGCCCCTCGGATTGAGCCGTGTCTATGGTGAGTTGCCAGACCCAACATCTTGATGTAGGTCTGGCTTGCCAGGCTAGTGTTTGACAGAAACCTCGTTAAAACCAGACAATTATATTACTTTAAATGAGTCCACCCCGCAAGATTACTGTTATAAACATGAACCTCGTCTGAAAGGCAAAGGGGGAGGTGTTGCTGTAATTTATAGTAATATCCTCAGAATTACTGAGAAGTCTTGTTTTAAATATAATTCTTTTGAAGTGTTGTTGCTAAATGTAACACTATCTAGTGTAAATGATAAATCATATTTAACATTTGTGCTGGCTACCGTATACAGGCCACCAGGGCACCATACAGACTTTATCAAAGAATTTGCTGATTTTCATTCAGAGTTAGTACTGGCTGCAGATAAAGTCCTAATTGTTGGTGATTTTAATATACATGTAGATAACAAAAAAGATGCATTGGGATTGGCATTTAAAGACATTCTGAACTCTATTGGAGTTAGACAACACGTGTCAGGACCTACTCATCGTCGTAATCATACTCTAGATCTAATATTATCACATGGAATCGATGTTGATGCCTTTGAAATTCTGCAGCAGAGCGATGACATCTCAGATCATTATCTAGTCTCGTGTAAACTTCATTTAGCCAAGGCTGCAAAGCCGACTCCGTGTTATAAATATGTTAGACCTATCACTTCTGCCACTAAAGATTGCTTTATTAATAATCTTCCTGATCAGTTTCATCTCAGCATCCCAGATAGCTTAGAAGAACTCGATATTGCAACAGAAACTTTTAACTCTCTCTTTTCCAGCACTTTAGACTAGGGATGCACCGAATCCAGATTTTTGGGGTTCGGCCGAATACCGAATCCACTGTTTAAGATTCGGCCGAATCCGAAACCGAATACCGAATCCTACTCGCATCCTTATTCCATTAACACAGTAAAACACATTAATGAAGTAAACAACGTCCACAGCAGTGTATTTTTATTTCATTTTATTTTATAAACTGAAAAACAAAAAAAAAAGAATAAAAAAAGAATAAGCAGCAACATTATGCCAGGATGACAAGTGGGAAAAACTATTTTGACAATTACCTATGCTTACCCAAGTTCAAACCAAAACCTGTCAATAAAAGTGCAACAATGCAAAGAAAAGTGTTTTTCTTTTTTTAAATCAGAATATGTTTGGTGACTTAACTGAAATTAATGTTATTGAACATTTACTCAATAGGCTAAACATGGATAGTAGGGCTGTTTAGTTTTCGTTTATAACAGTAGGCTACGATTAGAACAGTAGCCAAATAAAACGAATAATATTACGGAAGATCACACACATCTTCTGCATCATTATTAAATTAACGGAAAAGCTCTAACCTTTCACATGAAATGAGAGTTTCCTTTCAAAAAGACAAGACGCTCGGCATTAACAGGTGACAGCCGGTTGCGAGTGTGGGAACGAATGTCCCCAGCAGTACTGAAAAGTCTTTCACTGGGCACAGAGGTCGGTGGCGCACAGAGGTAGATCTTTGCCGTTTTTGCCAGCAGTGGAAAACGCTGCTGGTTTGTCTTCCACCACAGAAGAGGATCCTCTCTAAGAGGAATCAAAGGCTCACCGAAAAAAACGCTTATCTCCACGTCAGCACTCGATGTGACTGCCTCTGTATTGCTACGGTACAGATCGTCCCAGCCACTCCAGATTCCTGAACAGTGTCGTTTAGTGCGAACTGTCGGGCCGTGTTCCTCCTCAGGCTGTTCAGTTGAAGTAGTAGGCCTAGCAGATGCGTCGTGATCGGATTCAGATAAACGGGAAACGGCCTCCTGCACAAGCAACTTTGATCGACACTGTTCTGTGTCACTCCCCCAAAATTTCGTTTTATATCTGGGATCCAGACTTGTTGCCACAACTAAGTGGCTATTCTGCTCGCTTCCCTCAAATCTATCCTGCAGAGATTTCAGCAAGCGGGTTTTCATCTGCTTTATTCCATGATCGTCTGTTTCGTTGTGGACATAGCGCTTCAACATCATCACAGCTGGCAGGACAGTGGATATGCATGCATTTTCTCCGCTTATTTCTCTAGTTAACTCCTCGAAGGGTTTGAGCACCTTGAGAACATCCTCCATCAGAGTCCACCTCTGTGCATGAATATGTTGCATACCATCTGTTTCGGACACGTAGATGTTTACGGCACGTTTTTGTTCTGTTAAACGATCGAACATCAGATATGTCGAATTCCATCGTGTTGACACGTCCTGGATTAAATGGTGATTTGGCAGCCCCAACTCCTGCTGTAGAGCAGAAAGCCTTGATTGAGCACTTGAAGAGTGCTTAAAGTGACCAACAGTTTTCCTGGACAGTGCGATCAGGTCAGAGACACTTTGTTGTGATAAAAGACTGTCGTGGATGCACAACTGGAGCGTGTGCGCAAAACAGCCAACACTTGGAACTCCTGCCTCGGACATGGCTTTCCGCATGTTTGCAGCATTGTCCCTCAAGACCAGGTGACACTTGTTAACAGGTATGTCCCACGCTTGGATAATTTCTTGCAGTGCATCAGCAATGTTTAATGCGGTGTGTCTTCCATCAAATGCTTTACATTGAAGAATAGCATGTGTGCGCTTAAAATCATCATCAATCCAATGTGAGGTAACACTGATGTAGGACTGTGTAGTGTACTCACAAGTCCATATGTCGCATGTAAATGCTAAAGCATGTGCTTCGGCAACGTGCACTTTTATGCGGGAACTGATGGACTTGTGCATTTCAGGGATGATTTTGTCGGCAAAAAAGCGCCTGGAGGGGAGTTTGTAACGTGGCTCGAGCAGATGGAGTAGCTCGTTGAATCCAGTGTCTTCCACTATGCTATAGGGCTGCAAGTCAATGGCTATCATTTTTCCAATTGCTGCATGAATGGCTTTAGCTCGTGTGTGATCTGAGGGCCACTGTTTGTTCGGTGTAGGGCTAGCAAAGCTAGTAATGGTCGTCTGGTTATCACACGTTTTTAGCTGTGACTGTCCAGCTGCCGTACCTGAAGTTGCTGCATTTTGGCTGCTGTCTGTAGATTCCTTCATGCACAACTCGTATTCTTTTGGATGTTTTAGACGCAAATGTTTTAACATCGGCGATGTTGTGTACTGCTTAGGGTCCTTGCCGCCACGAGACAAATCGGCATTGCAAATTGAACATAAAGCTCGACTTGAATCGCCTTCTTTTAGTTGAAAGTACTGCCAAACAAAACTTTTTTTGCTTACGAGTTCCATTTTCAGATTCTTACAGCCTACTACATTTGAACGGGTTCTATGTAAACACCTTCACGTAATCAACGGCCGTGTGACGTCGACCAGTGTAGTGCAAGTCTAGGGTTCGGTTTCGGTGGAAAATAAATCTAAGGTTCGGCCGAAACCGAACCCCGTCAAAAAGCCCAGGATTCGGCCGAATCCGAATCCGAATCCTGGATTCGGTGCATCCCTACTTTAGACACAGTTGCTCCTTTGCGCTTAAAGAAGATTAAAGAAAATAGTCCAACGCCGTGGTACAGCGAGCACACTCTGGCCCTTAAGAGAGCAGCCAGAGAGATGGAGCGCAACTGGAAGAAAACACAACTAGAGGTATTTCGCATTTCATGGAATGAGAGTTCGATTGCATACAGAGAGGCCTTAAAAGCTGCTAGATCTGCTTATTTTTCAACCCTATTAGAAGAAAATAAACAAAACCCTAGATATTTATTTGAAACAGTGGCTAAACTAACGAAAAATAAATCCTCAACCCCAGACGTTTCCAAGCAGCACAGCAGTAATGACTTTATGAACTTCTTTACTAACAAGATTGATAATATCAGGGAGAAAATTATAACTATGCAACCGTCTACTACAGTATTGCATCAGGCAGTGCATTGTAGTCTCCTTGAAGAGAATTTTTATTCATTCGTTGCTATAGGAAAGGAAGAATTTACTAAACTCGTTAAATCATCTAAATCGACATCATGTATGTTAGACCCTATACCGACTAAGCTACTGAAAGAGATGCTTCCAGAGGTCACAGATCCTCTTCTTAATATCTTTAATTCATCTTTGTCACTAGGAATATGTACCGAAAACTTTTAAGCTGGCTATGATTAAACCACTTGTTAAAAAAACGCAACTTGATCCTACAGAATTAGTCAATTACAGGCCGATCTCGAATCTACCCTTTTTGTCAAAGATACTAGAAAAGGCAGTATCCTCACAACTATATTCCTTTTTAGAAAGAAATGATATCTGCGAGGATTTCCAGTCAGGATTTAGACCGTACCATAGTACTGAGACTGCTCTCATTAGAGGCACAAATGATTTGCTCTTATCATCCGATCGTGGTTGTGTCTCGCTATTAGTGTTACTTGATCTTAGTGCTGCATTTGATACTATCGACCACAACATTCTTTTAAATAGACTCGAAAATTATGTTGGCATTATTGGAATTGCTTTAGCATGGTTTAAATCATACTTATCTGACTGTCATCAGTTTGTAGCAGTAAATGAAGAGATGTCTCATCGATCACAAGTTCAGTATGGCGTACCACAAGGCTCAGTACTAGGACCGCTGCTGTTCACTCTGTACATGCTACCCTTAGGAGATATCATTAGGAAACATGGAATTAGTTTTCACTGTTATGCTGACGATACTCAGCTCTATATTTCTTCACGCCCAGATGAAACTTACAAATTCACTAAATTAACGGAATGCATAGCTGATATAAAAAAATGGATGACTAGTAATTTCCTACTACTTAACTCTGAAAAAACAGATATTCTAATTATTGGACAAAAAACTTCCTCACATAATAACCTAGAATACTGTCTAACACTTGATGGCTGCTCTGTTAAGTCTTCGTCGTCGGTTAGGAACCTGGGTGTGCTCTTTGATACCAATCTTTCATTTGAAAGTCACGTGTCTAGTATCTGTAAAACCGCATTCTTCCATCTTAAAAATATATCTAAATTATGCCATATGCTCTCATTGACAAATGCGGAACAATTAGTCCATGCGTTCATGACCTCAAGGCTAGATTATTATAATGCTTTACTGGGTGGTTGCCCTGCACGCTTAATAAACAAACTTACAGCTAGTTCAAAATGCAGCAGTCCACCTCTTCATGTCCTTGAACTCCAGTAAACTCAACTAAGATGGCTGAGTTCATTTAAAGTTCTAGGAGTCCTCTAGCGCACACACATAATCGCACTTTTCTGCTCCTCTCAACATGGGTTGGCACAGTCACACATACATAACCAATTACTGTACATCTATGCCAAAACAATATAAGCCATCTTTTACAAACAAAATAAATAACAACATTGAATGCAGTGCATTATATCCAATACATTGGCTAAATATGTGTAACAATAAAGGCATCTGTAATAAACAAGGAGGCAGGTAATTGCATTTTCTTGATATTATACAACAAAACACTGCACTGGCTCCCTATTAAACATTGTATACATTTTAAAATATTGCTGATTACTTACAAAGCACTAAATGGTTTAGCTCCGCAGTACTTGAGCGAGCTCTTAACGCATTATAGTCCTTCACGTCTATTGCGATCTCAAAATTCCGGCCAGTTAATAATACCTAGAATATCAAAATCGACTGCTGGCGGTAGATCCTTTTCCTATTAAGCGCCAAAACTTTGGAACAGTCTTCCTAACATTGTCCGGGAAGCAGACACACTCTGTCAGTTCAAAGCCAGATTAAAGACCCATTTATTTGACCTAGCATACACAACACATTATAGACTTCTTTAATTCAATGATTAGGCTGCATAGATTAGGTCAGCTGGAACCAGGAACACTTCCCATAAATCCTGATGTACTCGTTACATCATGAGAAGAATGGCATCTACGCTAATTTTAGTGTTTTTGTTTATCTCGAGGTTTTATACACAGTACAACCCTAACTCTAATATTATGTATACAAACTTTTATTTGGATGCGATTAATCACGATTTATCGTTTCACAGCCCTACTTTTTGTATTGACTTATTAGTATTATTACATTGCCTGTTGTATTTCCTTATGCATGTATAGAAGAAAAATATTGACAAATGTGTTTGAAACAAAAAAGCTGGCCGAAATACACTAATTGTAGAAAAAAAAAAAAAAAATGCAATGCATTAACCATGCTTGCAACTTCTTAAACAAATGTTACTATGTTACATATGTTACCTAACCCTAATGCTTTTTTTATTTATACTTGTACAAAGCAAATTACTTATACAGCTTAATAAACACCATACTCCTGAAATTGCTGCTTTTGTATTTATGCCTTCACTTCACCTCATGTTTCCAATTTAATATTTGTTAGTCTATGTCTGTTGTCTCAATGGAGCTTTTGTATTTGTGGATTTTCCCGTCTTTGTATTTATTATGTTCCTATCTCTTGTCTTTGCATTTGTATTTATGACTGCTCTTGTCTTTTGCTTTTTTTTTTTCTAAGCCTATTTTTTTTTTTTTTTTATGATTTAATGTCTTCCATACATCTTTAATTTATGCTCCTTGCCTTATTAGCCATTATGCTGGTTTGTGACCCTGTCCCATTGACTCTTTTATGCCTATTTTATGCCCATTGCCCATTACTTTTTCCTAAAAGGTATTTTGTATTGAAATGTACTGCATAAAATGTTTTGTCCTTACTGTTTGTGTATTTTGTATATGTATGCACTTGTTTTTTATTCTCTGACTGCCTGTTGTATGTTAGCATTAGTGGCTGTCTTACTGTGCCGTTTTTCTGCTTTGATTTTTCTCTATGCTCTTGTGCCCATTTGTATTTGTGTCTGATGCTGCGATTTTCATTTAACCTGTTTGAATTTTTTTCCTCCACCTTGATGGAATGGCTATCGGGTTCACTGGCTACTTCACATTCATGAAAGTTCATGAAAATGAATGGAGAACTTTCTTTTTAAGTGTTCAACAGTTGGACTCGGGTGTGTGGGACTTGTGTTTGACTTGGTTGGTACTTCAGTGGGTGGGACTTGTCCAGGATAGATTTCAACCCTGCAACCCAACAGTCTATCAACTGCAGATGCATATCAAAGTCACTTAAGCTACAATATATAGGGCTCGCACACACAAAGAATTTTTTTTTTCTTAAGTGTTTTTTATTTTATTTTTTTTATTTATTTATATTGTACTAATTAGCTTTTTGTATTCATGGCTTCGCCTCTTGTTCCATTCAAGATCATATTTGTCTTTGTCCCTTTTTTTTAATTCATCCTTTTTATTTCTATTTTATGACCCTTTTTGTCTGTGTCTTTGCATTTATGGTATATTTAGGTCTTTACTTTAACTTCTGCTTTTAATTTTTTATTTAAATGCATTTAACTTGTTTCTTGCATTGTCTGTTTGCCTTTTATGCCATTGTTTGCCCTTTCTAATATTGTAAAGCTTTATGGAAGTTGTAAACTTTTCTTGTATTTTGTTACACTTTGTTTTGTTTGTTTTCATTTTAAAGTCTTTTTGTACTTGGTTTATTGTCCATATTTCTGTTTCGATGTTCTGTTTTTTAAAGCCTTTGTTAACCTTTTTGTTAACCTTTTTTTTTCTACCCTTTTTAATGATTTTACTTTGTGTAATTTGTAATACCCTATTTGTAAAATCAACCCTTTCTTTTCTTTTTTTTTTCCTTTTTTTAAAAAATTACTTTAAAGTACTTGTCAGGTTTATATTCTCTTTTGGTTTATTTTGTGTTCCCATTATCCTGTGTTGGACGGCCCCTCCAGCTGTTTAGGCACTCCATTTTGATGTCCTTCCTACTCAGCATGAAGCCTCTCATTGATGCTCCTTCTCCCACCTCCTCTACCCATGCCATCTAGTTAATGGGGCCTGTGTCCGCTGGCTCCTTTCAGCCCTTTGGCTCATCCTTCATTGGCCACCCTTTAATCCTTGGGTCCGCCTTTGGCTTCCAGATTACCAGTTCCGCCTAGGTGTTGATCATCTGTTTTCATGCCAAGCTCCGGACTTAACTTTCACTCTATCGACCTATCAGCTCCACCATGGACAGTTATCCCTCACGCTGTATCGGGCTCCCTTGTCCCTCTGACTCCACCTTGGTCAGTTATCACCCTGGTTGCACCACAGACTTCTGATCCTACGGCTATGCTTTGTCCCTCCACCCCTATGGTTCTGCCTTTGCCCTCCAGTGTAGTGGTCTTGCCTTGGGTCTTCGGCTCTGCCTAGGTCCCCACATCTAATGGCTCCATCTGAGTTGGTTGTCCCCCGGGTTCTGCCTGGCCCATTTACCAAAGGTCCACCTATCCTTTTATCGACTGTGCCATGGCCCTACATCCTGGTGAGCATGTTGGGGCCTCCTGCCATGTGCTCCCTCACTTTTCCCTCCGTTATCTCCTCCATGATGGGTTAGGTGAGAGAAGATCCAAGATCCAAACCTGAGGTCTAAATCTGGTTTTGCACGGGCCCTAACACACATGGCCGCTTCGCACAAACACAAGGATGGACCAAAATAATGTCCAGAGAGATGTATAAAAATATAAAAAGAGGGTTAAATCACCGTGGGGTACGCCAATGAGGGCTTGAAGCCAGAAAAGCGATGGGTAGGTTTAGTGAGAAAGTGAGAGGGGCATAAACATTATTAACCCACGTCTGTTTGGACGAAGGGAGACATTTAAACATTAAAACAGACCAACTCACGCCTGTTTGGGCGATGAGAAAAAATTATATTAGGCTCTGCTACATCACCACACACCAATGATGGCGGCCATTTTATGTTTTACAGTCTGCGTCATTCAGGAGCACTTCGCGACGCGTTTCGAGCTCGACCACAGCTCTCATCAGGCGATTTTGAATGACTACTGTCTCTTTTCCCCTGCTTTATAGCTTTCAAAAGGGGCGTGGCCCCTCTAACTGTCACACAAGCACCTTTCAGCATAAAATAATGCGTCACGAGTCATTTTTCTGCTATCAACCTTCTTGTTTTTAATTTTAAATATTTTTATAAATGTATACAAACACTCACAAACATCACAAGGAACACCCAAGTGCCGAGAACGAAGTCCAGAGTATCAGGCACTGGCTGAGTTAGGTGAGAGAAGATCCAAGATCCAAACCTGAGGTCTAAATCTGGTTTTGCACGGGCCCTAACACACATGGCCGCTTCGCACAAACACAAGGATGGACCAAAATAATGTCCAGAGAGATGTATAAAAATATAAAAAGAGGGTTAAATCACCGTGGGGTACGCCAATGAGGGCTTGAAGCCAGAAAAGCGATGGGTAGGTTTAGTGAGAAAGTGAGAGGGGCATAAACATTATTAACCCACGTCTGTTTGGACGAAGGGAGACATTTAAACATTAAAACAGACCAACTCACGCCTGTTTGGGCGATGAGAAAAAATTATATTAGGCTCTGCTACATCACCACACACCAATGATGGCGGCCATTTTATGTTTTACAGTCTGCGTCATTCAGGAGCACTTCGCGACGCGTTTCGAGCTCGACCACAGCTCTCATCAGGCGATTTTGAATGACTACTGTCTCTTTTCCCCTGCTTTATAGCTTTCAAAAGGGGCGTGGCCCCTCTAACTGTCACACAAGCACCTTTCAGCATAAAATAATGCGTCACGAGTCATTTTTCTGCTATCAACCTTCTTGTTTTTAATTTTAAATATTTTTATAAATGTATACAAACACTCACAAACATCACAAGGAACACCCAAGTGCCGAGAACGAAGTCCAGAGTATCAGGCACTGGCTGAGTTAGGTGAGAGAAGATCCAAGATCCAAACCTGAGGTCTAAATCTGGTTTTGCACGGGCCCTAACACACATGGCCGCTTCGCACAAACACAAGGATGGACCAAAATAATGTCCAGAGAGATGTATAAAAATATAAAAAGAGGGTTAAATCACCGTGGGGTACGCCAATGAGGGCTTGAAGCCAGAAAAGCGATGGGTAGGTTTAGTGAGAAAGTGAGAGGGGCATAAACATTATTAACCCACGTCTGTTTGGACGAAGGGAGACATTTAAACATTAAAACAGACCAACTCACGCCTGTTTGGGCGATGAGAAAAAATTATATTAGGCTCTGCTACATCACCACACACCAATGATGGCGGCCATTTTATGTTTTACAGTCTGCGTCATTCAGGAGCACTTCGCGACGCGTTTCGAGCTCGACCACAGCTCTCATCAGGCGATTTTGAATGACTACTGTCTCTTTTCCCCTGCTTTATAGCTTTCAAAAGGGGCGTGGCCCCTCTAACTGTCACACAAGCACCTTTCAGCATAAAATAATGCGTCACGAGTCATTTTTCTGCTATCAACCTTCTTGTTTTTAATTTTAAATATTTTTATAAATGTATACAAACACTCACAAACATCACAAGGAACACCCAAGTGCCGAGAACGAAGTCCAGAGTATCAGGCACTGGCTGAGTTAGGTGAGAGAAGATCCAAGATCCAAACCTGAGGTCTAAATCTGGTTTTGCACGGGCCCTAACACACATGGCCGCTTCGCACAAACACAAGGATGGACCAAAATAATGTCCAGAGAGATGTATAAAAATATAAAAAGAGGGTTAAATCACCGTGGGGTACGCCAATGAGGGCTTGAAGCCAGAAAAGCGATGGGTAGGTTTAGTGAGAAAGTGAGAGGGGCATAAACATTATTAACCCACGTCTGTTTGGACGAAGGGAGACATTTAAACATTAAAACAGACCAACTCACGCCTGTTTGGGCGATGAGAAAAAATTATATTAGGCTCTGCTACATCACCACACACCAATGATGGCGGCCATTTTATGTTTTACAGTCTGCGTCATTCAGGAGCACTTCGCGACGCGTTTCGAGCTCGACCACAGCTCTCATCAGGCGATTTTGAATGACTACTGTCTCTTTTCCCCTGCTTTATAGCTTTCAAAAGGGGCGTGGCCCCTCTAACTGTCACACAAGCACCTTTCAGCATAAAATAATGCGTCACGAGTCATTTTTCTGCTATCAACCTTCTTGTTTTTAATTTTAAATATTTTTATAAATGTATACAAACACTCACAAACATCACAAGGAACACCCAAGTGCCGAGAACGAAGTCCAGAGTATCAGGCACTGGCTGAGTTAGGTGAGAGAAGATCCAAGATCCAAACCTGAGGTCTAAATCTGGTTTTGCACGGGCCCTAACACACATGGCCGCTTCGCACAAACACAAGGATGGACCAAAATAATGTCCAGAGAGATGTATAAAAATATAAAAAGAGGGTTAAATCACCGTGGGGTACGCCAATGAGGGCTTGAAGCCAGAAAAGCGATGGGTAGGTTTAGTGAGAAAGTGAGAGGGGCATAAACATTATTAACCCACGTCTGTTTGGACGAAGGGAGACATTTAAACATTAAAACAGACCAACTCACGCCTGTTTGGGCGATGAGAAAAAATTATATTAGGCTCTGCTACATCACCACACACCAATGATGGCGGCCATTTTATGTTTTACAGTCTGCGTCATTCAGGAGCACTTCGCGACGCGTTTCGAGCTCGACCACAGCTCTCATCAGGCGATTTTGAATGACTACTGTCTCTTTTCCCCTGCTTTATAGCTTTCAAAAGGGGCGTGGCCCCTCTAACTGTCACACAAGCACCTTTCAGCATAAAATAATGCGTCACGAGTCATTTTTCTGCTATCAACCTTCTTGTTTTTAATTTTAAATATTTTTATAAATGTATACAAACACTCACAAACATCACAAGGAACACCCAAGTGCCGAGAACGAAGTCCAGAGTATCAGGCACTGGCTGAGTTAGGTGAGAGAAGATCCAAGATCCAAACCTGAGGTCTAAATCTGGTTTTGCACGGGCCCTAACACACATGGCCGCTTCGCACAAACACAAGGATGGACCAAAATAATGTCCAGAGAGATGTATAAAAATATAAAAAGAGGGTTAAATCACCGTGGGGTACGCCAATGAGGGCTTGAAGCCAGAAAAGCGATGGGTAGGTTTAGTGAGAAAGTGAGAGGGGCATAAACATTATTAACCCACGTCTGTTTGGACGAAGGGAGACATTTAAACATTAAAACAGACCAACTCACGCCTGTTTGGGCGATGAGAAAAAATTATATTAGGCTCTGCTACATCACCACACACCAATGATGGCGGCCATTTTATGTTTTACAGTCTGCGTCATTCAGGAGCACTTCGCGACGCGTTTCGAGCTCGACCACAGCTCTCATCAGGCGATTTTGAATGACTACTGTCTCTTTTCCCCTGCTTTATAGCTTTCAAAAGGGGCGTGGCCCCTCTAACTGTCACACAAGCACCTTTCAGCATAAAATAATGCGTCACGAGTCATTTTTCTGCTATCAACCTTCTTGTTTTTAATTTTAAATATTTTTATAAATGTATACAAACACTCACAAACATCACAAGGAACACCCAAGTGCCGAGAACGAAGTCCAGAGTATCAGGCACTGGCTGAGTTAGGTGAGAGAAGATCCAAGATCCAAACCTGAGGTCTAAATCTGGTTTTGCACGGGCCCTAACACACATGGCCGCTTCGCACAAACACAAGGATGGACCAAAATAATGTCCAGAGAGATGTATAAAAATATAAAAAGAGGGTTAAATCACCGTGGGGTACGCCAATGAGGGCTTGAAGCCAGAAAAGCGATGGGTAGGTTTAGTGAGAAAGTGAGAGGGGCATAAACATTATTAACCCACGTCTGTTTGGACGAAGGGAGACATTTAAACATTAAAACAGACCAACTCACGCCTGTTTGGGCGATGAGAAAAAATTATATTAGGCTCTGCTACATCACCACACACCAATGATGGCGGCCATTTTATGTTTTACAGTCTGCGTCATTCAGGAGCACTTCGCGACGCGTTTCGAGCTCGACCACAGCTCTCATCAGGCGATTTTGAATGACTACTGTCTCTTTTCCCCTGCTTTATAGCTTTCAAAAGGGGCGTGGCCCCTCTAACTGTCACACAAGCACCTTTCAGCATAAAATAATGCGTCACGAGTCATTTTTCTGCTATCAACCTTCTTGTTTTTAATTTTAAATATTTTTATAAATGTATACAAACACTCACAAACATCACAAGGAACACCCAAGTGCCGAGAACGAAGTCCAGAGTATCAGGCACTGGCTGAGTTAGGTGAGAGAAGATCCAAGATCCAAACCTGAGGTCTAAATCTGGTTTTGCACGGGCCCTAACACACATGGCCGCTTCGCACAAACACAAGGATGGACCAAAATAATGTCCAGAGAGATGTATAAAAATATAAAAAGAGGGTTAAATCACCGTGGGGTACGCCAATGAGGGCTTGAAGCCAGAAAAGCGATGGGTAGGTTTAGTGAGAAAGTGAGAGGGGCATAAACATTATTAACCCACGTCTGTTTGGACGAAGGGAGACATTTAAACATTAAAACAGACCAACTCACGCCTGTTTGGGCGATGAGAAAAAATTATATTAGGCTCTGCTACATCACCACACACCAATGATGGCGGCCATTTTATGTTTTACAGTCTGCGTCATTCAGGAGCACTTCGCGACGCGTTTCGAGCTCGACCACAGCTCTCATCAGGCGATTTTGAATGACTACTGTCTCTTTTCCCCTGCTTTATAGCTTTCAAAAGGGGCGTGGCCCCTCTAACTGTCACACAAGCACCTTTCAGCATAAAATAATGCGTCACGAGTCATTTTTCTGCTATCAACCTTCTTGTTTTTAATTTTAAATATTTTTATAAATGTATACAAACACTCACAAACATCACAAGGAACACCCAAGTGCCGAGAACGAAGTCCAGAGTATCAGGCACTGGCTGAGTTAGGTGAGAGAAGATCCAAGATCCAAACCTGAGGTCTAAATCTGGTTTTGCACGGGCCCTAACACACATGGCCGCTTCGCACAAACACAAGGATGGACCAAAATAATGTCCAGAGAGATGTATAAAAATATAAAAAGAGGGTTAAATCACCGTGGGGTACGCCAATGAGGGCTTGAAGCCAGAAAAGCGATGGGTAGGTTTAGTGAGAAAGTGAGAGGGGCATAAACATTATTAACCCACGTCTGTTTGGACGAAGGGAGACATTTAAACATTAAAACAGACCAACTCACGCCTGTTTGGGCGATGAGAAAAAATTATATTAGGCTCTGCTACATCACCACACACCAATGATGGCGGCCATTTTATGTTTTACAGTCTGCGTCATTCAGGAGCACTTCGCGACGCGTTTCGAGCTCGACCACAGCTCTCATCAGGCGATTTTGAATGACTACTGTCTCTTTTCCCCTGCTTTATAGCTTTCAAAAGGGGCGTGGCCCCTCTAACTGTCACACAAGCACCTTTCAGCATAAAATAATGCGTCACGAGTCATTTTTCTGCTATCAACCTTCTTGTTTTTAATTTTAAATATTTTTATAAATGTATACAAACACTCACAAACATCACAAGGAACACCCAAGTGCCGAGAACGAAGTCCAGAGTATCAGGCACTGGCTGAGTTAGGTGAGAGAAGATCCAAGATCCAAACCTGAGGTCTAAATCTGGTTTTGCACGGGCCCTAACACACATGGCCGCTTCGCACAAACACAAGGATGGACCAAAATAATGTCCAGAGAGATGTATAAAAATATAAAAAGAGGGTTAAATCACCGTGGGGTACGCCAATGAGGGCTTGAAGCCAGAAAAGCGATGGGTAGGTTTAGTGAGAAAGTGAGAGGGGCATAAACATTATTAACCCACGTCTGTTTGGACGAAGGGAGACATTTAAACATTAAAACAGACCAACTCACGCCTGTTTGGGCGATGAGAAAAAATTATATTAGGCTCTGCTACATCACCACACACCAATGATGGCGGCCATTTTATGTTTTACAGTCTGCGTCATTCAGGAGCACTTCGCGACGCGTTTCGAGCTCGACCACAGCTCTCATCAGGCGATTTTGAATGACTACTGTCTCTTTTCCCCTGCTTTATAGCTTTCAAAAGGGGCGTGGCCCCTCTAACTGTCACACAAGCACCTTTCAGCATAAAATAATGCGTCACGAGTCATTTTTCTGCTATCAACCTTCTTGTTTTTAATTTTAAATATTTTTATAAATGTATACAAACACTCACAAACATCACAAGGAACACCCAAGTGCCGAGAACGAAGTCCAGAGTATCAGGCACTGGCTGAGTTAGGTGAGAGAAGATCCAAGATCCAAACCTGAGGTCTAAATCTGGTTTTGCACGGGCCCTAACACACATGGCCGCTTCGCACAAACACAAGGATGGACCAAAATAATGTCCAGAGAGATGTATAAAAATATAAAAAGAGGGTTAAATCACCGTGGGGTACGCCAATGAGGGCTTGAAGCCAGAAAAGCGATGGGTAGGTTTAGTGAGAAAGTGAGAGGGGCATAAACATTATTAACCCACGTCTGTTTGGACGAAGGGAGACATTTAAACATTAAAACAGACCAACTCACGCCTGTTTGGGCGATGAGAAAAAATTATATTAGGCTCTGCTACATCACCACACACCAATGATGGCGGCCATTTTATGTTTTACAGTCTGCGTCATTCAGGAGCACTTCGCGACGCGTTTCGAGCTCGACCACAGCTCTCATCAGGCGATTTTGAATGACTACTGTCTCTTTTCCCCTGCTTTATAGCTTTCAAAAGGGGCGTGGCCCCTCTAACTGTCACACAAGCACCTTTCAGCATAAAATAATGCGTCACGAGTCATTTTTCTGCTATCAACCTTCTTGTTTTTAATTTTAAATATTTTTATAAATGTATACAAACACTCACAAACATCACAAGGAACACCCAAGTGCCGAGAACGAAGTCCAGAGTATCAGGCACTGGCTGAGTTAGGTGAGAGAAGATCCAAGATCCAAACCTGAGGTCTAAATCTGGTTTTGCACGGGCCCTAACACACATGGCCGCTTCGCACAAACACAAGGATGGACCAAAATAATGTCCAGAGAGATGTATAAAAATATAAAAAGAGGGTTAAATCACCGTGGGGTACGCCAATGAGGGCTTGAAGCCAGAAAAGCGATGGGTAGGTTTAGTGAGAAAGTGAGAGGGGCATAAACATTATTAACCCACGTCTGTTTGGACGAAGGGAGACATTTAAACATTAAAACAGACCAACTCACGCCTGTTTGGGCGATGAGAAAAAATTATATTAGGCTCTGCTACATCACCACACACCAATGATGGCGGCCATTTTATGTTTTACAGTCTGCGTCATTCAGGAGCACTTCGCGACGCGTTTCGAGCTCGACCACAGCTCTCATCAGGCGATTTTGAATGACTACTGTCTCTTTTCCCCTGCTTTATAGCTTTCAAAAGGGGCGTGGCCCCTCTAACTGTCACACAAGCACCTTTCAGCATAAAATAATGCGTCACGAGTCATTTTTCTGCTATCAACCTTCTTGTTTTTAATTTTAAATATTTTTATAAATGTATACAAACACTCACAAACATCACAAGGAACACCCAAGTGCCGAGAACGAAGTCCAGAGTATCAGGCACTGGCTGAGTTAGGTGAGAGAAGATCCAAGATCCAAACCTGAGGTCTAAATCTGGTTTTGCACGGGCCCTAACACACATGGCCGCTTCGCACAAACACAAGGATGGACCAAAATAATGTCCAGAGAGATGTATAAAAATATAAAAAGAGGGTTAAATCACCGTGGGGTACGCCAATGAGGGCTTGAAGCCAGAAAAGCGATGGGTAGGTTTAGTGAGAAAGTGAGAGGGGCATAAACATTATTAACCCACGTCTGTTTGGACGAAGGGAGACATTTAAACATTAAAACAGACCAACTCACGCCTGTTTGGGCGATGAGAAAAAATTATATTAGGCTCTGCTACATCACCACACACCAATGATGGCGGCCATTTTATGTTTTACAGTCTGCGTCATTCAGGAGCACTTCGCGACGCGTTTCGAGCTCGACCACAGCTCTCATCAGGCGATTTTGAATGACTACTGTCTCTTTTCCCCTGCTTTATAGCTTTCAAAAGGGGCGTGGCCCCTCTAACTGTCACACAAGCACCTTTCAGCATAAAATAATGCGTCACGAGTCATTTTTCTGCTATCAACCTTCTTGTTTTTAATTTTAAATATTTTTATAAATGTATACAAACACTCACAAACATCACAAGGAACACCCAAGTGCCGAGAACGAAGTCTAGAGTATCAGGCACTGGCTGAGTTAGGTGAGAGAAGATCCAAGATCCAAACCTGAGGTCTAAATCTGGTTTTGCACGGGCCCTAACACACATGGCCGCTTCGCACAAACACAAGGATGGACCAAAATAATGTCCAGAGAGATGTATAAAAATATAAAAAGAGGGTTAAATCACCGTGGGGTACGCCAATGAGGGCTTGAAGCCAGAAAAGCGATGGGTAGGTTTAGTGAGAAAGTGAGAGGGGCATAAACATTATTAACCCACGTCTGTTTGGACGAAGGGAGACATTTAAACATTAAAACAGACCAACTCACGCCTGTTTGGGCGATGAGAAAAAATTATATTAGGCTCTGCTACATCACCACACACCAATGATGGCGGCCATTTTATGTTTTACAGTCTGCGTCATTCAGGAGCACTTCGCGACGCGTTTCGAGCTCGACCACAGCTCTCATCAGGCGATTTTGAATGACTACTGTCTCTTTTCCCCTGCTTTATAGCTTTCAAAAGGGGCGTGGCCCCTCTAACTGTCACACAAGCACCTTTCAGCATAAAATAATGCGTCACGAGTCATTTTTCTGCTATCAACCTTCTTGTTTTTAATTTTAAATATTTTTATAAATGTATACAAACACTCACAAACATCACAAGGAACACCCAAGTGCCGAGAACGAAGTCCAGAGTATCAGGCACTGGCTGAGTTAGGTGAGAGAAGATCCAAGATCCAAACCTGAGGTCTAAATCTGGTTTTGCACGGGCCCTAACACACATGGCCGCTTCGCACAAACACAAGGATGGACCAAAATAATGTCCAGAGAGATGTATAAAAATATAAAAAGAGGGTTAAATCACCGTGGGGTACGCCAATGAGGGCTTGAAGCCAGAAAAGCGATGGGTAGGTTTAGTGAGAAAGTGAGAGGGGCATAAACATTATTAACCCACGTCTGTTTGGACGAAGGGAGACATTTAAACATTAAAACAGACCAACTCACGCCTGTTTGGGCGATGAGAAAAAATTATATTAGGCTCTGCTACATCACCACACACCAATGATGGCGGCCATTTTATGTTTTACAGTCTGCGTCATTCAGGAGCACTTCGCGACGCGTTTCGAGCTCGACCACAGCTCTCATCAGGCGATTTTGAATGACTACTGTCTCTTTTCCCCTGCTTTATAGCTTTCAAAAGGGGCGTGGCCCCTCTAACTGTCACACAAGCACCTTTCAGCATAAAATAATGCGTCACGAGTCATTTTTCTGCTATCAACCTTCTTGTTTTTAATTTTAAATATTTTTATAAATGTATACAAACACTCACAAACATCACAAGGAACACCCAAGTGCCGAGAACGAAGTCCAGAGTATCAGGCACTGGCTGAGTTAGGTGAGAGAAGATCCAAGATCCAAACCTGAGGTCTAAATCTGGTTTTGCACGGGCCCTAACACACATGGCCGCTTCGCACAAACACAAGGATGGACCAAAATAATGTCCAGAGAGATGTATAAAAATATAAAAAGAGGGTTAAATCACCGTGGGGTACGCCAATGAGGGCTTGAAGCCAGAAAAGCGATGGGTAGGTTTAGTGAGAAAGTGAGAGGGGCATAAACATTATTAACCCACGTCTGTTTGGACGAAGGGAGACATTTAAACATTAAAACAGACCAACTCACGCCTGTTTGGGCGATGAGAAAAAATTATATTAGGCTCTGCTACATCACCACACACCAATGATGGCGGCCATTTTATGTTTTACAGTCTGCGTCATTCAGGAGCACTTCGCGACGCGTTTCGAGCTCGACCACAGCTCTCATCAGGCGATTTTGAATGACTACTGTCTCTTTTCCCCTGCTTTATAGCTTTCAAAAGGGGCGTGGCCCCTCTAACTGTCACACAAGCACCTTTCAGCATAAAATAATGCGTCACGAGTCATTTTTCTGCTATCAACCTTCTTGTTTTTAATTTTAAATATTTTTATAAATGTATACAAACACTCACAAACATCACAAGGAACACCCAAGTGCCGAGAACGAAGTCCAGAGTATCAGGCACTGGCTGAGTTAGGTGAGAGAAGATCCAAGATCCAAACCTGAGGTCTAAATCTGGTTTTGCACGGGCCCTAACACACATGGCCGCTTCGCACAAACACAAGGATGGACCAAAATAATGTCCAGAGAGATGTATAAAAATATAAAAAGAGGGTTAAATCACCGTGGGGTACGCCAATGAGGGCTTGAAGCCAGAAAAGCGATGGGTAGGTTTAGTGAGAAAGTGAGAGGGGCATAAACATTATTAACCCACGTCTGTTTGGACGAAGGGAGACATTTAAACATTAAAACAGACCAACTCACGCCTGTTTGGGCGATGAGAAAAAATTATATTAGGCTCTGCTACATCACCACACACCAATGATGGCGGCCATTTTATGTTTTACAGTCTGCGTCATTCAGGAGCACTTCGCGACGCGTTTCGAGCTCGACCACAGCTCTCATCAGGCGATTTTGAATGACTACTGTCTCTTTTCCCCTGCTTTATAGCTTTCAAAAGGGGCGTGGCCCCTCTAACTGTCACACAAGCACCTTTCAGCATAAAATAATGCGTCACGAGTCATTTTTCTGCTATCAACCTTCTTGTTTTTAATTTTAAATATTTTTATAAATGTATACAAACACTCACAAACATCACAAGGAACACCCAAGTGCCGAGAACGAAGTCCAGAGTATCAGGCACTGGCTGAGTTAGGTGAGAGAAGATCCAAGATCCAAACCTGAGGTCTAAATCTGGTTTTGCACGGGCCCTAACACACATGGCCGCTTCGCACAAACACAAGGATGGACCAAAATAATGTCCAGAGAGATGTATAAAAATATAAAAAGAGGGTTAAATCACCGTGGGGTACGCCAATGAGGGCTTGAAGCCAGAAAAGCGATGGGTAGGTTTAGTGAGAAAGTGAGAGGGGCATAAACATTATTAACCCACGTCTGTTTGGACGAAGGGAGACATTTAAACATTAAAACAGACCAACTCACGCCTGTTTGGGCGATGAGAAAAAATTATATTAGGCTCTGCTACATCACCACACACCAATGATGGCGGCCATTTTATGTTTTACAGTCTGCGTCATTCAGGAGCACTTCGCGACGCGTTTCGAGCTCGACCACAGCTCTCATCAGGCGATTTTGAATGACTACTGTCTCTTTTCCCCTGCTTTATAGCTTTCAAAAGGGGCGTGGCCCCTCTAACTGTCACACAAGCACCTTTCAGCATAAAATAATGCGTCACGAGTCATTTTTCTGCTATCAACCTTCTTGTTTTTAATTTTAAATATTTTTATAAATGTATACAAACACTCACAAACATCACAAGGAACACCCAAGTGCCGAGAACGAAGTCCAGAGTATCAGGCACTGGCTGAGTTAGGTGAGAGAAGATCCAAGATCCAAACCTGAGGTCTAAATCTGGTTTTGCACGGGCCCTAACACACATGGCCGCTTCGCACAAACACAAGGATGGACCAAAATAATGTCCAGAGAGATGTATAAAAATATAAAAAGAGGGTTAAATCACCGTGGGGTACGCCAATGAGGGCTTGAAGCCAGAAAAGCGATGGGTAGGTTTAGTGAGAAAGTGAGAGGGGCATAAACATTATTAACCCACGTCTGTTTGGACGAAGGGAGACATTTAAACATTAAAACAGACCAACTCACGCCTGTTTGGGCGATGAGAAAAAATTATATTAGGCTCTGCTACATCACCACACACCAATGATGGCGGCCATTTTATGTTTTACAGTCTGCGTCATTCAGGAGCACTTCGCGACGCGTTTCGAGCTCGACCACAGCTCTCATCAGGCGATTTTGAATGACTACTGTCTCTTTTCCCCTGCTTTATAGCTTTCAAAAGGGGCGTGGCCCCTCTAACTGTCACACAAGCACCTTTCAGCATAAAATAATGCGTCACGAGTCATTTTTCTGCTATCAACCTTCTTGTTTTTAATTTTAAATATTTTTATAAATGTATACAAACACTCACAAACATCACAAGGAACACCCAAGTGCCGAGAACGAAGTCCAGAGTATCAGGCACTGGCTGAGTTAGGTGAGAGAAGATCCAAGATCCAAACCTGAGGTCTAAATCTGGTTTTGCACGGGCCCTAACACACATGGCCGCTTCGCACAAACACAAGGATGGACCAAAATAATGTCCAGAGAGATGTATAAAAATATAAAAAGAGGGTTAAATCACCGTGGGGTACGCCAATGAGGGCTTGAAGCCAGAAAAGCGATGGGTAGGTTTAGTGAGAAAGTGAGAGGGGCATAAACATTATTAACCCACGTCTGTTTGGACGAAGGGAGACATTTAAACATTAAAACAGACCAACTCACGCCTGTTTGGGCGATGAGAAAAAATTATATTAGGCTCTGCTACATCACCACACACCAATGATGGCGGCCATTTTATGTTTTACAGTCTGCGTCATTCAGGAGCACTTCGCGACGCGTTTCGAGCTCGACCACAGCTCTCATCAGGCGATTTTGAATGACTACTGTCTCTTTTCCCCTGCTTTATAGCTTTCAAAAGGGGCGTGGCCCCTCTAACTGTCACACAAGCACCTTTCAGCATAAAATAATGCGTCACGAGTCATTTTTCTGCTATCAACCTTCTTGTTTTTAATTTTAAATATTTTTATAAATGTATACAAACACTCACAAACATCACAAGGAACACCCAAGTGCCGAGAACGAAGTCCAGAGTATCAGGCACTGGCTGAGTTAGGTGAGAGAAGATCCAAGATCCAAACCTGAGGTCTAAATCTGGTTTTGCACGGGCCCTAACACACATGGCCGCTTCGCACAAACACAAGGATGGACCAAAATAATGTCCAGAGAGATGTATAAAAATATAAAAAGAGGGTTAAATCACCGTGGGGTACGCCAATGAGGGCTTGAAGCCAGAAAAGCGATGGGTAGGTTTAGTGAGAAAGTGAGAGGGGCATAAACATTATTAACCCACGTCTGTTTGGACGAAGGGAGACATTTAAACATTAAAACAGACCAACTCACGCCTGTTTGGGCGATGAGAAAAAATTATATTAGGCTCTGCTACATCACCACACACCAATGATGGCGGCCATTTTATGTTTTACAGTCTGCGTCATTCAGGAGCACTTCGCGACGCGTTTCGAGCTCGACCACAGCTCTCATCAGGCGATTTTGAATGACTACTGTCTCTTTTCCCCTGCTTTATAGCTTTCAAAAGGGGCGTGGCCCCTCTAACTGTCACACAAGCACCTTTCAGCATAAAATAATGCGTCACGAGTCATTTTTCTGCTATCAACCTTCTTGTTTTTAATTTTAAATATTTTTATAAATGTATACAAACACTCACAAACATCACAAGGAACACCCAAGTGCCGAGAACGAAGTCCAGAGTATCAGGCACTGGCTGAGTTAGGTGAGAGAAGATCCAAGATCCAAACCTGAGGTCTAAATCTGGTTTTGCACGGGCCCTAACACACATGGCCGCTTCGCACAAACACAAGGATGGACCAAAATAATGTCCAGAGAGATGTATAAAAATATAAAAAGAGGGTTAAATCACCGTGGGGTACGCCAATGAGGGCTTGAAGCCAGAAAAGCGATGGGTAGGTTTAGTGAGAAAGTGAGAGGGGCATAAACATTATTAACCCACGTCTGTTTGGACGAAGGGAGACATTTAAACATTAAAACAGACCAACTCACGCCTGTTTGGGCGATGAGAAAAAATTATATTAGGCTCTGCTACATCACCACACACCAATGATGGCGGCCATTTTATGTTTTACAGTCTGCGTCATTCAGGAGCACTTCGCGACGCGTTTCGAGCTCGACCACAGCTCTCATCAGGCGATTTTGAATGACTACTGTCTCTTTTCCCCTGCTTTATAGCTTTCAAAAGGGGCGTGGCCCCTCTAACTGTCACACAAGCACCTTTCAGCATAAAATAATGCGTCACGAGTCATTTTTCTGCTATCAACCTTCTTGTTTTTAATTTTAAATATTTTTATAAATGTATACAAACACTCACAAACATCACAAGGAACACCCAAGTGCCGAGAACGAAGTCCAGAGTATCAGGCACTGGCTGAGTTAGGTGAGAGAAGATCCAAGATCCAAACCTGAGGTCTAAATCTGGTTTTGCACGGGCCCTAACACACATGGCCGCTTCGCACAAACACAAGGATGGACCAAAATAATGTCCAGAGAGATGTATAAAAATATAAAAAGAGGGTTAAATCACCGTGGGGTACGCCAATGAGGGCTTGAAGCCAGAAAAGCGATGGGTAGGTTTAGTGAGAAAGTGAGAGGGGCATAAACATTATTAACCCACGTCTGTTTGGACGAAGGGAGACATTTAAACATTAAAACAGACCAACTCACGCCTGTTTGGGCGATGAGAAAAAATTATATTAGGCTCTGCTACATCACCACACACCAATGATGGCGGCCATTTTATGTTTTACAGTCTGCGTCATTCAGGAGCACTTCGCGACGCGTTTCGAGCTCGACCACAGCTCTCATCAGGCGATTTTGAATGACTACTGTCTCTTTTCCCCTGCTTTATAGCTTTCAAAAGGGGCGTGGCCCCTCTAACTGTCACACAAGCACCTTTCAGCATAAAATAATGCGTCACGAGTCATTTTTCTGCTATCAACCTTCTTGTTTTTAATTTTAAATATTTTTATAAATGTATACAAACACTCACAAACATCACAAGGAACACCCAAGTGCCGAGAACGAAGTCCAGAGTATCAGGCACTGGCTGAGTTAGGTGAGAGAAGATCCAAGATCCAAACCTGAGGTCTAAATCTGGTTTTGCACGGGCCCTAACACACATGGCCGCTTCGCACAAACACAAGGATGGACCAAAATAATGTCCAGAGAGATGTATAAAAATATAAAAAGAGGGTTAAATCACCGTGGGGTACGCCAATGAGGGCTTGAAGCCAGAAAAGCGATGGGTAGGTTTAGTGAGAAAGTGAGAGGGGCATAAACATTATTAACCCACGTCTGTTTGGACGAAGGGAGACATTTAAACATTAAAACAGACCAACTCACGCCTGTTTGGGCGATGAGAAAAAATTATATTAGGCTCTGCTACATCACCACACACCAATGATGGCGGCCATTTTATGTTTTACAGTCTGCGTCATTCAGGAGCACTTCGCGACGCGTTTCGAGCTCGACCACAGCTCTCATCAGGCGATTTTGAATGACTACTGTCTCTTTTCCCCTGCTTTATAGCTTTCAAAAGGGGCGTGGCCCCTCTAACTGTCACACAAGCACCTTTCAGCATAAAATAATGCGTCACGAGTCATTTTTCTGCTATCAACCTTCTTGTTTTTAATTTTAAATATTTTTATAAATGTATACAAACACTCACAAACATCACAAGGAACACCCAAGTGCCGAGAACGAAGTCCAGAGTATCAGGCACTGGCTGAGTTAGGTGAGAGAAGATCCAAGATCCAAACCTGAGGTCTAAATCTGGTTTTGCACGGGCCCTAACACACATGGCCGCTTCGCACAAACACAAGGATGGACCAAAATAATGTCCAGAGAGATGTATAAAAATATAAAAAGAGGGTTAAATCACCGTGGGGTACGCCAATGAGGGCTTGAAGCCAGAAAAGCGATGGGTAGGTTTAGTGAGAAAGTGAGAGGGGCATAAACATTATTAACCCACGTCTGTTTGGACGAAGGGAGACATTTAAACATTAAAACAGACCAACTCACGCCTGTTTGGGCGATGAGAAAAAATTATATTAGGCTCTGCTACATCACCACACACCAATGATGGCGGCCATTTTATGTTTTACAGTCTGCGTCATTCAGGAGCACTTCGCGACGCGTTTCGAGCTCGACCACAGCTCTCATCAGGCGATTTTGAATGACTACTGTCTCTTTTCCCCTGCTTTATAGCTTTCAAAAGGGGCGTGGCCCCTCTAACTGTCACACAAGCACCTTTCAGCATAAAATAATGCGTCACGAGTCATTTTTCTGCTATCAACCTTCTTGTTTTTAATTTTAAATATTTTTATAAATGTATACAAACACTCACAAACATCACAAGGAACACCCAAGTGCCGAGAACGAAGTCCAGAGTATCAGGCACTGGCTGAGTTAGGTGAGAGAAGATCCAAGATCCAAACCTGAGGTCTAAATCTGGTTTTGCACGGGCCCTAACACACATGGCCGCTTCGCACAAACACAAGGATGGACCAAAATAATGTCCAGAGAGATGTATAAAAATATAAAAAGAGGGTTAAATCACCGTGGGGTACGCCAATGAGGGCTTGAAGCCAGAAAAGCGATGGGTAGGTTTAGTGAGAAAGTGAGAGGGGCATAAACATTATTAACCCACGTCTGTTTGGACGAAGGGAGACATTTAAACATTAAAACAGACCAACTCACGCCTGTTTGGGCGATGAGAAAAAATTATATTAGGCTCTGCTACATCACCACACACCAATGATGGCGGCCATTTTATGTTTTACAGTCTGCGTCATTCAGGAGCACTTCGCGACGCGTTTCGAGCTCGACCACAGCTCTCATCAGGCGATTTTGAATGACTACTGTCTCTTTTCCCCTGCTTTATAGCTTTCAAAAGGGGCGTGGCCCCTCTAACTGTCACACAAGCACCTTTCAGCATAAAATAATGCGTCACGAGTCATTTTTCTGCTATCAACCTTCTTGTTTTTAATTTTAAATATTTTTATAAATGTATACAAACACTCACAAACATCACAAGGAACACCCAAGTGCCGAGAACGAAGTCCAGAGTATCAGGCACTGGCTGAGTTAGGTGAGAGAAGATCCAAGATCCAAACCTGAGGTCTAAATCTGGTTTTGCACGGGCCCTAACACACATGGCCGCTTCGCACAAACACAAGGATGGACCAAAATAATGTCCAGAGAGATGTATAAAAATATAAAAAGAGGGTTAAATCACCGTGGGGTACGCCAATGAGGGCTTGAAGCCAGAAAAGCGATGGGTAGGTTTAGTGAGAAAGTGAGAGGGGCATAAACATTATTAACCCACGTCTGTTTGGACGAAGGGAGACATTTAAACATTAAAACAGACCAACTCACGCCTGTTTGGGCGATGAGAAAAAATTATATTAGGCTCTGCTACATCACCACACACCAATGATGGCGGCCATTTTATGTTTTACAGTCTGCGTCATTCAGGAGCACTTCGCGACGCGTTTCGAGCTCGACCACAGCTCTCATCAGGCGATTTTGAATGACTACTGTCTCTTTTCCCCTGCTTTATAGCTTTCAAAAGGGGCGTGGCCCCTCTAACTGTCACACAAGCACCTTTCAGCATAAAATAATGCGTCACGAGTCATTTTTCTGCTATCAACCTTCTTGTTTTTAATTTTAAATATTTTTATAAATGTATACAAACACTCACAAACATCACAAGGAACACCCAAGTGCCGAGAACGAAGTCCAGAGTATCAGGCACTGGCTGAGTTAGGTGAGAGAAGATCCAAGATCCAAACCTGAGGTCTAAATCTGGTTTTGCACGGGCCCTAACACACATGGCCGCTTCGCACAAACACAAGGATGGACCAAAATAATGTCCAGAGAGATGTATAAAAATATAAAAAGAGGGTTAAATCACCGTGGGGTACGCCAATGAGGGCTTGAAGCCAGAAAAGCGATGGGTAGGTTTAGTGAGAAAGTGAGAGGGGCATAAACATTATTAACCCACGTCTGTTTGGACGAAGGGAGACATTTAAACATTAAAACAGACCAACTCACGCCTGTTTGGGCGATGAGAAAAAATTATATTAGGCTCTGCTACATCACCACACACCAATGATGGCGGCCATTTTATGTTTTACAGTCTGCGTCATTCAGGAGCACTTCGCGACGCGTTTCGAGCTCGACCACAGCTCTCATCAGGCGATTTTGAATGACTACTGTCTCTTTTCCCCTGCTTTATAGCTTTCAAAAGGGGCGTGGCCCCTCTAACTGTCACACAAGCACCTTTCAGCATAAAATAATGCGTCACGAGTCATTTTTCTGCTATCAACCTTCTTGTTTTTAATTTTAAATATTTTTATAAATGTATACAAACACTCACAAACATCACAAGGAACACCCAAGTGCCGAGAACGAAGTCCAGAGTATCAGGCACTGGCTGAGTTAGGTGAGAGAAGATCCAAGATCCAAACCTGAGGTCTAAATCTGGTTTTGCACGGGCCCTAACACACATGGCCGCTTCGCACAAACACAAGGATGGACCAAAATAATGTCCAGAGAGATGTATAAAAATATAAAAAGAGGGTTAAATCACCGTGGGGTACGCCAATGAGGGCTTGAAGCCAGAAAAGCGATGGGTAGGTTTAGTGAGAAAGTGAGAGGGGCATAAACATTATTAACCCACGTCTGTTTGGACGAAGGGAGACATTTAAACATTAAAACAGACCAACTCACGCCTGTTTGGGCGATGAGAAAAAATTATATTAGGCTCTGCTACATCACCACACACCAATGATGGCGGCCATTTTATGTTTTACAGTCTGCGTCATTCAGGAGCACTTCGCGACGCGTTTCGAGCTCGACCACAGCTCTCATCAGGCGATTTTGAATGACTACTGTCTCTTTTCCCCTGCTTTATAGCTTTCAAAAGGGTTAGGTGAGAGAAGATCCAAGATCCAAACCTGAGGTCTAAATCTGGTTTTGCACGGGCCCTAACACACATGGCCGCTTCGCACAAACACAAGGATGGACCAAAATAATGTCCAGAGAGATGTATAAAAATATAAAAAGAGGGTTAAATCACCGTGGGGTACGCCAATGAGGGCTTGAAGCCAGAAAAGCGATGGGTAGGTTTAGTGAGAAAGTGAGAGGGGCATAAACATTATTAACCCACGTCTGTTTGGACGAAGGGTTAGGTGAGAGAAGATCCAAGATCCAAACCTGAGGTCTAAATCTGGTTTTGCACGGGCCCTAACACACATGGCCGCTTCGCACAAACACAAGGATGGACCAAAATAATGTCCAGAGAGATGTATAAAAATATAAAAAGAGGGTTAAATCACCGTGGGGTACGCCAATGAGGGCTTGAAGCCAGAAAAGCGATGGGTAGGTTTAGTGAGAAAGTGAGAGGGGCATAAACATTAGGGTTAGGGTTAGGTTAGGGTTAGGGTTAGGGTTAGGGTTAGGTAGGGAGGTAAAAACGACTTTCACCCTCATTAGTAACCACCCTCATTTGCATAAAGGGCATCTGATTGGCCGAATCTTAACTGTCCATATATCTGCAACGGTGTGTTTTATCTGTACGAAACTTGGTTTATATAGTAATTGATGTATGGCTAGTCGACTGGTGGTGGTTTGGTGCGCCTCTAGCGCCACCAGGTGTGTAGACACGGTACTGCACTTTATTTTTTAGATTTGTTTTTTTTTAACAGGGGTCTATTTTATAAATTGCTGTTGTATCTAGGGTTATTTTATATAGGGGTGGTCTATCCTGGTATATTTTGGGTAGGGTTTGTTTAGGTCCCGCCAGTGGTCAGTGTTTTTTGGTTTTGTTTTCTGTTTTTTTGTGCAGGTGGTGGGTAGGGTTAGCTGGTTAGGTGAGGTAGCGTGCCAGGCCTTTGGCCTTTGACCCTGCATCCATGCAGACGCCCTGACGCAAACTGAACTTGAGTTTTCCCCCAGCTGTTCACCTGTCAATGCAAAATGGTTGCATTTGCCGTGCATATCAGCACGAGTGCTGAAACAGCACCAATGCTGACAGGTAAGTGTCTATTTCTATAGATAGATTGATGGATGGAGTGATGGATGGATGGATGGATGGATGGATGGATGGATGGATGGATGGATGGATGGATGGATAGGTACATGAGTTTAAACAACTTTTTGTTAAAAAAAATGTTTTTGTTAAAAAAAATGTTTTTGTTTGAAAAAGTGAATGTTTTTTAGGCCTGTGTTACATTGATGGATGGAGTGATGGAGTGATGGATGGATGGATGGATAGATAGATGAATAGATGAATATATAGATACATGAGTTTAAACCACTTTTTGTTAAAAAAAATATGTTTTTGTTTGAAAAAGTGAATGTTTTTAGGCCTGTGTTATACATGGATGGATGGAGTGATGGAGTGATGGATGGATGGATGGATGGATGGATGGATAGATAAATAGATAGATAGATGAATAGATGAATATATAGATACATGAGTTTAAACCACTTTTTGTTAAAAAAAAAAAGTTTTTGTTTGAAAAAGTGAATGTTTTTAGGCCTGTGTTATACATGGATGGATGGAGTGATGGAGTGATGGAGTGATGGAGTGATGGATGGATGGATGGATAGATAGATGGATAGATGGATAGATGGATAGATGAGTTTGATCGACTGTTTGTTCATATTTTTTTATTGTTTTGTGTTAAATATTGAAAGTAGTCTTTGGCCTAATGGTTAGTTTGGGTTTAGGGTTAGTTTGGGGCTATGGTTAGGTTAGGGTTAAAATGGCATATAGGTAGGGAGGTAAAAACGACTTTCACCCTCATTAGTAACCACCCTCATTTGCATAAAGGGCATCTGATTGGCCGAATCTTAACTGTCCATATATCTGCAACGGTGTGTTTTATCTGTACGAAACTTGGTTTATATAGTAATTGATGTATGGCTAGTCGACTGGCGGTGGTTTGGTGCGCCTCTAGCGCCACCAGGTGTGTAGACACGGTACTGCACTTTATTTTTTAGATTTGTTTTTTTTTAACAGGGGTCTATTTTATAAATTGCTGTTGTATCTAGGGTTATTTTATATAGGGGTGGTCTATCCTGGTATATTTTGGGTAGGGTTTGTTTAGGTCCCGCCAGTGGTCAGTGTTTTTTGGTTTTGTTTTCTGTTTTTTTGTGCAGGTGGTGGGTAGGGTTAGCTGGTTAGGTGAGGTAGCGTGCCAGGCCTTTGGCCTTTGACCCTGCATCCATGCAGACGCCCTGACGCAAACTGAACTTGAGTTTTCCCCCAGCTGTTCACCTGTCAATGCAAAATGGTTGCATTTGCCGTGCATATCAGCACGAGTGCTGAAACAGCACCAATGCTGACAGGTAAGTGTCTATTTCTATAGATAGATTGATGGATGGAGTGATGGATGGATGGATGGATGGATGGATGGATGGATGGATGGATGGATGGATGGATGGATAGGTACATGAGTTTAAACAACTTTTTGTTAAAAAAAATGTTTTTGTTAAAAAAAATGTTTTTGTTTGAAAAAGTGAATGTTTTTTAGGCCTGTGTTACATTGATGGATGGAGTGATGGAGTGATGGATGGATGGATGGATAGATAGATGAATAGATGAATATATAGATACATGAGTTTAAACCACTTTTTGTTAAAAAAAATATGTTTTTGTTTGAAAAAGTGAATGTTTTTAGGCCTGTGTTATACATGGATGGATGGAGTGATGGAGTGATGGATGGATGGATGGATGGATGGATGGATAGATAAATAGATAGATAGATGAATAGATGAATATATAGATACATGAGTTTAAACCACTTTTTGTTAAAAAAAAAAAGTTTTTGTTTGAAAAAGTGAATGTTTTTAGGCCTGTGTTATACATGGATGGATGGAGTGATGGAGTGATGGAGTGATGGAGTGATGGATGGATGGATGGATAGATAGATGGATAGATGGATAGATGGATAGATGAGTTTGATCGACTGTTTGTTCATATTTTTTTATTGTTTTGTGTTAAATATTGAAAGTAGTCTTTGGCCTAATGGTTAGTTTGGGTTTAGGGTTAGTTTGGGGCTATGGTTAGGTTAGGGTTAAAATGGCATATAGGTAGGGAGGTAAAAACGACTTTCACCCTCATTAGTAACCACCCTCATTTGCATAAAGGGCATCTGATTGGCCGAATCTTAACTGTCCATATATCTGCAACGGTGTGTTTTATCTGTACGAAACTTGGTTTATATAGTAATTGATGTATGGCTAGTCGACTGGTGGTGGTTTGGTGCGCCTCTAGCGCCACCAGGTGTGTAGACACGGTACTGCACTTTATTTTTTAGATTTGTTTTTTTTTAACAGGGGTCTATTTTATAAATTGCTGTTGTATCTAGGGTTATTTTATATAGGGGTGGTCTATCCTGGTATATTTTGGGTAGGGTTTGTTTAGGTCCCGCCAGTGGTCAGTGTTTTTTGGTTTTGTTTTCTGTTTTTTTGTGCAGGTGGTGGGTAGGGTTAGCTGGTTAGGTGAGGTAGCGTGCCAGGCCTTTGGCCTTTGACCCTGCATCCATGCAGACGCCCTGACGCAAACTGAACTTGAGTTTTCCCCCAGCTGTTCACCTGTCAATGCAAAATGGTTGCATTTGCCGTGCATATCAGCACGAGTGCTGAAACAGCACCAATGCTGACAGGTAAGTGTCTATTTCTATAGATAGATTGATGGATGGAGTGATGGATGGATGGATGGATGGATGGATGGATGGATGGATGGATGGATGGATGGATGGATGGATAGGTACATGAGTTTAAACAACTTTTTGTTAAAAAAAATGTTTTTGTTAAAAAAAATGTTTTTGTTTGAAAAAGTGAATGTTTTTTAGGCCTGTGTTACATTG
>CM040806.1:20000-22500 GCA_022829025.1 Squalius cephalus
ATGATATAAAAATCTGTTTTTAGATTTATCGCCAATATATCGGTTATCGGCTTTCAAATATAAAGAATTATCGGTTATCGGCATTTGTGCATCGGACAAATTTTTCATATCCCCCCTCAACATTGAATAACGCTTTGTTAAAATCAAAAGTTGTTGCTATTATTTAATGGATCTGAACTAACAGTTGTATTTTTTTAAACTAACTTTAACGAAGAATAATAACTTCTATAAACAGTTAATGCATTAACTAACGTTAACTAACGAGACCTTATTGTAAAGTGTTACTTACTGTTCTATATAATTCTTTTGCACTTTAATCTGTTTGAAACATTCGTTTACTTAATACATTTTTGTGTATTGCTTGTAATCAGGCTCTCAGAGATTATATAAAAATCTGTTTTTAGATTTATCGGCCGCTATATATCGGTTATCGGCTTTCAAATATAAAGAATTATCGGTATCGGCCAAAATGTTAATATCGGTGCATCTCTAATAATTATATCAGTAATTATTAAGTTGAGAGCAACATGTCCGTCATATCGGCTACATAAAATGATAATGAGAACATTATAATTATGTGTTTGGCACATGGATTTAATGCTGAGACTTTTGTTTTTGTAATCAGGCTCTCAGAAATGATATAAAAATCTGGATTTAGATTTATTGGCAATATATCGGTTATCGGCTTTCAAATATAAAGAGTTATCGGTATCGGCCAAAATTTTCATATCGGTGCGTCTCTAATAAAAACATCCGCCAAATAAATAATCATAAACGTATTATGTGATTATTGCCATTATATAAGCCACTTTAGTGACAGTGCACTCTATTTTTTCACCTATTTTAGGAATATTATTATTTTTTGCACTCTTTCAGACTCAGAAATTACAGTATTTAAAAAGTGTTAAATATAGGAATGCACAAAATATATCGGCCACCATATCGGTATCGGCCGATGTTAATTTTTAATGTTAGCGTTATCGGCCCGATAAGAAGATTTGTCCGATATATTAAAGCGGATACATAATGTATTATTTCCTTCAGCTGAGACACTTCAGATGTGCACTGTTCACCATGATGGGTTTAAATTGCTTGAAATATGATTAGAATCACTTCAAAAAGGAAAATACTGTGAAGTACAACATGTGCAACGCAAGTCTGTCATATAGGCTACATAAAATTATAATAAAAACATTATAATTGTGTGTTTGAGTGATGGCTTTTAATGCTGAGACTTTTGATTTTGTAATCAGGCTCTCAGAAATGTAATACAAATTTGGATTTAGATTTATCGGCCGATATATCGGTTATCAGCTTTCAAATATAAAGAATTATCGGTATCAGCCAAAATTTTCATATCGGTGCATCTGTAATAAAAGCATTCGCCAAATAAATAATCATAAACGTATTATGTGATCATTGCCATTATATAAGCCACTTTAGTGACAGTGCACTCTATTTTTTCACCTATTTTAGGAATATTATTATTTTTTGCACTCTTTCAGACTCTATTTATTGATGTCGAAGTTTTGTATGCAAGAAGGGAGTGAAATTGCAGAAATTACAGTATTTAAAAAGTGTTAAATATAGGAATGCACAAAATATATCGGCCACCATATCGGTATCGGCCGATATATATTCATTTTTAAAGTTATCATTATCGGCCTGATAAGAAGATTTGTCCGATATATTAAAGCTGATAAATAATGTATTATTTCCTTCAGCTGAGACTCTCCAGATGTGCACTGTTCAACATGATGGGTTTAAATTGCTTGAAATATAATTGGAATCACTTCAAAAAAGGAAAATACAGTGAAGTGCAACATGTGCAGCGCAAGTCTGTCATATCGGCTACATAAAATCATAATGAGAAGAACATTATAATTGTGTGTTTGGTACATGGATTATAATGGTGAGACTTTTGTTTTTGTAATCAGGCTCTCAAAAATTACATGAAAATCTGGATTTAGATTTATTGGCAATATATCGGTTATCGGCTTTCAAATATAAAGAGTTATCGGTATCGGCCAAAATTTTCATATCGGTGCGTCTCTAATAAAAGCATCCGCCAAATAAATAATCATAAACGTATTATGTGATTATTTCCATTATATAAGCATGCTATTATTGCTAAAATATATATATATATTGGGTTTTTCTGTTCCAGATCATGTCACTCGCCCCCGTCCTCTCGTCTCGCTCCAGTGGTGTGTGTGTGCAACGGTCCTCCTGAGGAGAATCATGCTGTCGGGCAGCTGGCGCCGGGGAACCATCATGGCGTCTGCGAGCGGGTCGGGTCCCGGGTCGAGACTGGGCAACACTGTGATTCTGGAAGCCCAGTATGATTATTCGTACCGCGGCGCCGACGGGCGTCTGGTCTCGATCCACGAGGGCGAGCGATTCCTGCTCCTGAAGAAGACGAACGCGGACTGGTGGCAGGCCCGGAGGATCGGCGCGGGCGTGAAGGTCAAACCCGTGTATGTGCCGGCGACGTACGTCA
>CM040806.1:30000-35000 GCA_022829025.1 Squalius cephalus
GGAATTTTGCACCTGGCTTCAGATCTATCTATCGAAAATATATGCAAAATCACACATATTTAATGAGATAATGCCTAATTTGCATAATTAAACATGTAATAGTTATTTTTTTATATACTTGTGTAAGTAATCAACTGAGGAAGTTTCATGGTGCTATCTATTATTTTAAAATTTTACCCTATTCACCTGCAGTGTCTCGCCTTAAGGGATGAAATGTGTGTGACGGACGTGTTTTTGAGACTGTCTTTGGTTCACTGCAGTTTTAAGGAGGAAATACTCAGCAATGGTGTCGACTTATGAATTTACACATGCTTTGTCTTAAAGCATATTAAAAACACCACATAGACACATAAATGCTTGATTTTAGTATCTTTCTGAGTGCCGCATGTTTTAGTGAGTATAAAGATGCTGTTTTGTTCTTATACACCGTCCTTCAGGAGTGAAGCGTGTCTGATGTCAGAGAGAGAGACCCCTGCTGTTCATCTACGGCATGTCTCTCGCCCCGCACACGCCGCGTGGCCATATGGCATCATAGAGAAGAGTTATATAATCCAGATCGACACTGTTCTCACCTCAGAAACATCCCTGCATATGCAGCATCTCCACAGCACAGAAACACACCGTAATCCATCGGGCAAAGCTTTTAAGTGCACTCAAACCTCGTCTGGACTAAAGTGCATGATTGACATCAGCAAACCTTTTACATTTAGCCCTGATTTATTGTTCGGTGGCTTCTAATGGTTTATGTTCCCTCTCTGTATTGTTCGTATAGTCGTGTGTGTCTGTGTTTTAGGCCACTTCCTCTCGACGGTTGTGGCTTCAAGCTGTTTTCTTACTTAGTGAAGTGTATGTCTATAACCACACTAACACACACACACACACACACACAACACACTTGAAGTCCCATCATGCACTCTGAAGTTCACCTCAGTAGACTTCTAAACCGGGATAATCTTGCACATGCACTAATTAGTCTCACATACACACATTAAACACACACACACTAGAAATCATGGTTGCATTCACCTAAAAGATCAGCAATAATTTGTTTTTGAACTTCAAAACATGTGATTAAGATTTAACTTCCTCTGTGAACTTTATTTCATGCATTGTTGTGTTTGAACTAGTGTTGTTATTGTTAACTAAAAGTAAGACTTTTAAAAATAGTTTGCGGTATTGAATTGAAATAAAGCTGAAATAAAGTATTAGATGAAAACTTCAACTTAGTTATTTTCTGTTTTCTGATAAATGATTTTTGTTACTTAAGTACTATAGATTTTAAAAGTAATACTGTAATACGAAACCTGAAACTTGTAACTATTAAAAATCGTTGTTGGTAATTAAAAAAAAAAAAAAATCTCAAATAAATTAAACTATTAAATAAATGATTGCAAATTAGAAATTAGAAAAGTGTAAATAAATATGTTGGAGAATTAAAATGATTAAAACGTACTTTACTTACTTAAATATTAGTAAAATAGTAAAATATTTCAGTTTTCTAATTCTTAAGTACTAAAACTCAAACTGAAATAAAATTATATATATATATATTAGGGCTGTCAAACGATTAATCGCGATTAATCGCATCCAAAATAAAAGTTTGTGTTTACATAATATATATGTGTGTGTATGGAGTATAATTATTTTCTATATATAAATAAACACACATGCATGTATATATTTAAGAAATATTTGCATGTACAGTGCTATGCATAAGTTTAGACACCCATGCTAAAGTTGACTAAAAAGAGGAATAAAAAATCATCTTTTGGAAATTGAACTTAATGCCTTAATTTAAAAAATTAGGAAAAATCCAACCTTTAAGGACACCGATTTTCTTTGTGAATGAATAATGTATCGTAAATAAATAAATGTTCTTCCTTAAAATACAGGGTGCATAAGTTTGGACACCCCTATGTTAAATTCCCATAGAGGCAGGCAGATTTTTATTTTTAAGTATTTAAAAAAAAAATTTTTTTAGGATACTATGCATCCTGATAAAGTTCCCTTGGCCTTTGGAATTAAAATAGCCCCACATCATCACATAGCCTTCACCATACCTAGAGATTGGCATGGGGTACTTTCCATAAGATCATCTCTCAATGCAAATCAAACCAGCTATTAGGCTAACTGAAATAAAACCATGCCAATCTCTAGGTATGGTGAAGGCTATGTGATGATGTGGGGCTATTTTAATTCCAAAGGCCAAGGGAACTTTATCAGGATGCATAGTATCCTAAAAAAAAATTTTTTTTAAATACTTAAAAATAAAAATCTGCCTGCCTCTATGGGAATTTAACATAGGGGTGTACTCACTTATGCACCCTGTATTTTAAGGAAGAACATTTATTTATTTACGATACATTATTCATTCACAAAGAAAATTGGTGTCCTTAAAGGTTGGATTTTTCCTAATTTTTTAAATTAAGGCATTAAGTTCAATTTCCAAAAGATGATTTTTTATTCCTCTTTTTAGTCAACTTTAGTATGGGTGTCTAAACTTATGCATAGCACTGTATATACTGTGTATATATATTTATATTATATATAATTTATATTATATATAAATAATTTATATATAAATAACAAATTTTTCTTAAATATATATGCATGTGTGTGTATTTATATATAGAAAATAATTATACTCCATACACACACATATATATTATGTAAACACAAACTTTTATTTTGGATGCGATTAATCGCGAATAATCGTTTGACAGCCCTAATATATATATATATATATATATATATATATATATATATATATATATATATAAACTGAAATGAAAACTGAGAATATAAAAATAAAATCTAACTCAAAATATTAATAAATACTATAATGACATATTAGTAAAACTGAAATAACACTAGTTAAAATGCAATTCCTAGCGCAACACAAGTGCTGCATTTTGCGTGTAATATGTGCCATATTTCTTTGTAATCCCTCTAATGTCTCCTCTCCTCAGCTCTCATCATCAGCCTACATTTCCCAGAGTTCCCTGTCGGAGGCGGGGAGAAGGCAGTGGGCGGAGCCTCCGATGCCGTCACCGGGGCAACGGCCCCTCCAGTCGCTGCAGCTCTGGGATCAGTACCAAGACCCCGCGACCGGACGCTATTATTACATCAACTCCGTAACGAAGGAGCGCTCGTGGAAACCTCCCCGCCGAGCCCGCGAGAGCAACGGCAACCAGAGCAAGGTGAGTGACCAATCAGATCCCGGAACCACACGGCCATCGACCAATCAGAGACATCCCACACCTTAGGGCTGCACGAGTAATTGAAATGAAACCGCATGCGATTTGGCAAAGGCTGCGATTATTTTATACGCAATTTGTCAGTGCAGCGGCTGATCGGTGGAAAATACTCCATCTGAACACCAGAGGGCGTCTCACACACACACACACACACACACACACACACACACACACACACACACACATCACTCTGAACAGCACAGGGCATCTCTCTCTCACACACACACACACACACAAACAAACAAACACACACAAACCACATATCCATCTGAACAACATAGGGCGTCTCACACACACACACACACATCACTCTGAACAGCACAGGGCGTCTCACACACACACACACACACACAAACACACACACAAACAAACACACACACACCACATATCCATCTGAACAACATAGGGCGTCTCACACACACACACACACACATCACTCTGAACAGCACAGGGCGTCTCACACACACACACACACACACACACACACACACACACACACACAAACAAACACACACACACCACATATCCATCTGAACAACATAGGGCGTCTCACACACACACACACACACATCACTCTGAACAGCACAGGGCGTCTCACACACACACACACACACACAAACACACACACAAACAAACACACACACACCACATATCCATCTGAACAACATAGGGCGTCTCACACACACACACACACACACACATCACTCTGAACAGCACAGGGGGTCTCACACACACACACACACACACACACAAACACACACACAAACAAACAAACACACACACACCACATATCCATCTGAACACCATAGGGCGTCTCTCACACACACACACACACACACACACCACATATCACTCTGAACAGCACAGGGCATCTCACACACACATAGACACACACACACACAAACACACACACCACATATCACTCTGAACAGCACAGGGCATTTCACACACACACACACACACACACACACACACACACACACACACACACACACACAAACACACACACCACATATCCATCTGGACACCAGAGGGCGTCACACACACACACACACACAAACACACACACACACACACACACAACACAACACAACACATATCCATCTGAACACAAGAGGGCGTCTCTCAAACACACACACACACACACACACACCATTCCAGGAGAGCCCTATCGCTGAATCTGAATAAACAGAAGACTGAAACGCTTTGATTAAACGCGACTAATAAACACACAACTTAAACGCTTCTCATGTCTGGAAAGACGCGTGTTGCTCTTTCAAATGCACGTTATAAGCGACTCGAACTCGCAGCGTTTCCTGAGCCGTACGTCTCTGACAAGCTGCGCATAAACAAATAATCGGAGCATTTGCGATTTCATAATCGCGATAAGCCAAATCGGTTTAAGTGCGATTTCATGTAAATTTCGATTAATCGTGCAGCGCCACCACACCTCACTCTCCGCGTTTTAGAACTAATCCTTCCCTCGAAGCCCTAAAATTACACTACTTTTTTTTTTCTCCAGAAAGCTTATTTTTTATTTCATTTTGATCATATTTTTTCTATTTTTTAATGTTTTTTTTTTTTTTTTACCTTTAAATTACTAGATTTAATCAATAAATAATTAATAAATAGTAATTTAAGCACATTCCTCACATTCTTATCAATAAATAATAAATAAATAGTAATTTAAGCACATTCCTCACATTCCTTCTACGTGAATTCAAAATAACTCACAATTTCATG
>CM040806.1:42500-45000 GCA_022829025.1 Squalius cephalus
TCCACACATCTATACATCCATCCATCCATCCATCCATCCACACATCTATACATCCATCCACACATCTATACATCCATCTATACATCTATACATCCATCCATCCATCCATCCACACATCTATACATCCATCCACACATCTATACATCCATCTATACATCCATCCACACATCTATACATTCATCCACACATCTATACATCCATCCACACATCTATACATCCATCCATCCATCCACACATCTATACATCCATCCATCCATCCATCCATCCACACATCTATACATCCATCCATCCATCCACACATCTATACATCCATCCATCCATCCATCCATCCACACATCTATACATCCATCCATCCATCCACACATCTATACATCCATCCATCCATCCATCCACACATCTATACATCCATCCATCCATCCACACATCTATACATCCATCCACACATCTATGCATCCATCCATCCATCCATCCACACATCTATACATCCATCCATCCATCCACACATCTATGCATCCATCCATCCATCCATCCACACATCTATACATCCATCCATCCATCCATCCACACATCTATGCATCCATCCATCCACACATCTATACATCCATCCATCCATCCATCCACACATCCATCCACACATCTATGCATCCATCCATCCATCCATCCATCCACACATCTATACATCCATCCATCCACACATCTATGCATCCATCCATCCACACATCTATACATCCATCCATCCATCCATCCACACATCCATCCACACATCCATCCACACATCTATACATCCATCCATCCATCCACACATCTATGCATCCATCCATCCACACATCTATACATCCATCCATCCATCCACACATCTATGCATCCATCCATCCACACATCTATACATCCATCCATCCATCCATCCACACATCCATCCACACATCTATACATCCATCCATCATCCATCCATCCACAATCACACACAAAAGTTATTACCAGAATTGTGAGATATTAACAATTCTGATTTATAAAGTCCAAATGTTGAGATAAAAAGTAAAAAAAATATATATATATATATATTTTATTCTGTGGCGGAAACAAGCTTCCATATAATATATATATATATATATATATATATATATATATATATATATATATTATAATTAATTATATTCATCTGCTCTTTTCAGATGGGTAGAAGCACGCACAAACTGTTTAATCCAAACTAATTCTGATGATGTCATTCTAAACCCATTTACACCAAAAACTTTCACTGAACACAAACACACACACGATACACACTGACCAACTGTATTATGACAGGAACTGGAAAAGGCCGGTCTGCTCAACAAAACCAAGATAGCAGAAGGAGGCAGGAAACTGAGGTGAGCTTATCTAAACACACACACACCTTGATCTACTACACGCAAAGACACACACCTTGAGCTGCAACATGCAAACACACACACACCTGGATCTACAACATGCAAACACACACACCTTGAGTTGCAACACGCAAACACACACACCCACTCAAATAAATAATATGAGCCACTTTAGATGGTTCTAGATAACAGGCAGAATTCGGCTTGTGCTGCAAAAAACAGCTTCTTCATCATTTTGTCGTGTTTTCCGGTTAAAATGTTTCAACATCTTTAAAACACGATCAAATTAACGTGACAAGCAAAACTGCAAGAGACATGAAGACTTTTCCAGAGAATACATGTTGAACAGAGTGTGTTTTATGTACCAAATCTAACGAGATGTAGATGTATGCTGGTTAATGTTAAATAGGGTCTCTTTGCACTGTTTGCTCGACTTGAAATGACAAAAAATGAAGTTTTTGGGGTTATTTTCTGTGTTTGCAGGAAGAACTGGAACCCTTCATGGGTGGTGCTGGTGGGAAACAGCCTCGTTTTCTTCAAAGACCCTAAAAGCCAGAATCCTGATAGCTGGGTGAGACTAACAGGGAATATTATGGAATCGTATGTCTGAAAAAAGTCAAATATTGCTGAGTGTGTGTGTGTGTGTGTTTACATGCAGAAACCGGGTAACAGCCGCCCGGAGAGCAGTGTGGATCTGAGAGGAGCTCAGCTTCAGTGGGCCAACGATCTGTCCAGCAAGAAGAACGTCTTCAAGGTGAGAAAGAGACGGAAACGAGATCAAATGGAGACGTTTTAATAAAGCAGATGTCATCGAAAACTAGACAAGTTGGCTTGAGAAAGCCGGACCAGAAAGTTTGAAGTCGACTTAATAGCTTTAAGTCAGACGTTTTTTAAGTTTGAAGTAGATTTATAATTGAAGTTTGAAGGTTTTAAGTTTTTAATAGTTTTTAGTTAAGTAGAAGTTTTAAAAGGCATGATTTTGAAGAGATGGATGGATGGATGGATGGATGGATGGATGGACGGATGGATGGATAGATAGATAAATTAGTTCAAAAGAGAATAGTAAGAAAGATCAGTTAGAAAGAAAGATTAGTTTGAAAGAAAAAAAGAAAGATTAGTTAGAAAAAAATAAA
>CM040806.1:50000-70000 GCA_022829025.1 Squalius cephalus
GCCGGTTGAAGAAGCTGATCCTCCGGCGACCGCCTCTGCAAACGCTGCAGGAGAAAGGACTCATCAAAGGTGAACCGGTCAAACTTTCAGGAACAAACATACAAACCTCTCGCATCACTTTTGTATTTCTAAAACCTCTAAAACCAGTCCTTCTGTCTCTGATCGACACTTTAGACTCTTTTATAAAGTAAACGTAAGAATTACCGTGATATTGTTAGTAATATTTCATCTGGACTGAAGCAGGTTTGCTTGATTATCCATCATCATTTATTATAAAAATCATGAGTATTAAATATGATCATCAGGCTGTTGAGGAAGGGTTATTTGTTATTTGTTATGTTTAAAAACTTCAGACTTTGATCATAAACTAAGCATTTAAATTAGGGCTGTCAAAAGATTAATCACATCCAAAATAAAAGTTTGTGTGTACATAATATATGTGTGTGTACTGTGTATAATTATTTTGTATATATAAATACACACACATGCATGTATATATTTAAGAAATATTTGCATACATATACTGTATATATATTTATATAGTTTATATTATATATAAATATATATTTTTTTTATATATATAAATAACACATTTTTCTTAAATATATACATGCATGTGTGTGTATTTATATATACAAATTTAATTATACACAGTACACACACATATATTATTAAAAACAAACTTTTATTTTGGATGCGATTAATCGCGATTAATCTTTTGACAGCCCTAGTTTAAATATCATCTTACTATAAGACATATTATTGGCAGATATTGATATTCATATGCATTTTATCCAAGTAGTCTGCGTTAATGTTATAAAGATCTCATTGATTTATAATCATCAGAATTTTATATAAATATCAGAATCTGCAGCAAAAAGCATATTTTTGCTCAGTTTGAGTCTCTGAATAAAACTCTGTTTTTCCTCCATATTCTCTCTATATCTGACTATATGAGCCATAAAAGCCTTGATGCATCAAATATTATACAAAACAAAAAACACACATGCAAACGCCTTTTTTGGTTTTGCATAAAATTTCTCCACTTCAAAAATATATATTCTATTATTTCATACATCAGGCTTTACAGGGTTAAATATCTTATTTAGTGTTTATTTTAACTCAACACTTTACAACAAGGTTCATTAGTTAACATTAGTTATCATGAACTAAGAATGAAAAATACTTCTACAGCATTTATTAATCTTAGTTAAAATTAATTTCAACATTTACTAATACATTATTAAAATCAAAGGTTGTGTTTGTGAACATTAGTTACTGCACTGTGAACTAACATGAACAAACAATGAACAGCTGGATTATAATTAACTAACATTAACAAAGATTAATAAATACTGTAACAAATGTACAGTATTGCTCATTGTTAGTTCATGTTAGTTAATACAGTAACTAATGGAGCTTATTGTAAAGTGTTAACGAACAAACAAACAAACTTTGCACCAATGTATTGGATTTCCCTTTAAAATGACTCGAAGTCCTTCACTGGTTTATCCGTGAGTGTTTTGAAAGCGTCCCTCATTCGCTGTTTGACGTGTGTGTGTGTGTGTGCTTCAGATCAGGTGTTCAAGCGTCCCTCATTCACTGTTTGACGTGTGTGTGTGTGTGTGTGCTTCAGATCAGGTGTTCGGCTGTGGACTGGAGCTTCTGTGTGACCGGGAGAAATGCACCGTTCCACAGTTCGTCAAGAAATGCACCGAAGCCGTGGAGAGGAGAGGTGACCTTCTCATTTACTCTTCGGACTCGATCACACACTCGACTCTATCCAGGCGCGACGCAAGTGTGTGTCGCTAGTTTCAGCCCGACGCAGTTTTCATTTTCACGTCCTGGCTGTGTCACGTTGTTTAAATAGCAAATGCATTTGCGCTCATCTGTGGCCCATGGGCTGGTGGTCTGAGAACGAGTGTGTGTTCAGTGTGTGTTGAGTGTGTGTTCAGTGTGTGTTCAGCCACATTGTTGCTGTTTTGAGGAACTGAAATAGACTGAGCCGTTGACCGACTGATCCCTGCTCTAAAGTCAACGGCGATGTATTTTTTTGTTATTTAACGGGTGCGTTAGTAATAGGAGCCTATATGAGAGTCCACAACACACACACACTCTGCTTATTACACACACTTTGCCTATTATACACACTCTGCTTATTACACACACTGCTTATTACACACACACTTTGCCTATTACACACACACTCTGCTTATTACACACACTGCTTATTACACACACTTCTTATTACACACACACTCTGCTTATTACACACACACTCTGTTTATTACACACACTGCTTATTAAACACACACTCTGCTTATTACACACATAGGGACGCGCAGCAACACACAAACATGCCAAATATTAAAAATAACATTGTAAACAATGTAAAAGATTATTATTGTGTACATAAAGATCCAGCATGTCCCGTAGCTGGTCTGCTAGCACTTTAACTCACACACACACACACACACACACACACACATCCATTTTCTCTCTGGAGACGTTTCAGTTTTTCCGTTTGCAAATTCCTTCATGTAAATAGTGAATCCGCCATGGCCCGAGCACAACTGGCTTTTAAAGGGAATGGGAGATTCTGATTGGTTTATTTCACGTTACGCCCAAAACACACCCATTACTCATTAAGAGAATAGAGATAAAACACACCCATTACTCATTAAGAGAATAGAGATAAAACACACCCATTACTCATTAAGAGAATAGAGATAAAACACACCCATTACTCAGTAAGAGAATAGAGATAAAACACACCCATTACTCATTAAGAGAATAGAGATAAAACACACCCATTACTCATTAAGAGAATAGAGATAAAACACACCCATTACTCATTAAGAGAATAGAGATAAAACACACCCATTACTCAGTAAGAGAATAGAGATAAAACACACCCATTACTCATTAAGAGAATAGAGATAAAACACACCCATTACTCATTAAGAGAATAGAGATAAAACACACTCATTACTCATTAAGAGAATAGAGATAAAACACACCCATTACTCATTAAGAGAATAGAGATAAAACACACTCATTACTCATTAAGAGAATAGAGATAAAACACACTCATTACTCATTAAGAGAATAGAGATAAAACACACCCATTACTCATTAAGAGAATAGAGATAAAACACACCCATTACTCATTAAGAGAATAGAGATAAAACACACCCATTACTCATTAAGAGAACAGAGATAAAACACACCCATTACTCATTAAGAGAATAGAGATAAAACACACCCATTACTCATTAAGAGAATAGGGATAAAACACACTCATTACTCATTAAGAGAATAGGGATAAAACACACCCATTACTCGTTAAGAGAATAGGGATAAAACACACCCATTACTCATTAAGAGAATAGAGATAAAACACACCCATTACTCATTAAGAGAATAGAGATAAAACACACCCATTACTCATTAAGAGAATAGAGATAAAACACACCCATTACTCATTAAGAGAATAGAGATAAAACACACCATTACTCATTAAGAGAATAGAGATAAAACACACCCATTACTCATTAAGAGAATAGAGATAAAACACACCCATTACTCATTAAGAGAATAGAGATAAAACACACCCATTACTCATTAAGAGAATAGAGATAAAACACACCCATTACTCATTAAGAGAATAGAGATAAAACACACCCATTACTCGTTAAGAGAATAGGGATAAAACACACCCATTACTCATTAAGAGAATAGAGATAAAACACACCCATTACTCATTAAGAGAATAGAGATAAAACACACCCATTACTCATTAAGAGAATAGAGATAAAACACACCCATTACTCATTAAGAGAATAGAGATAAAACACACCATTACTCATTAAGAGAATAGAGATAAAACACACCCATTACTCATTAAGAGAATAGAGATAAAACACACCCATTACTCATTAAGAGAATAGAGATAAAACACACCCATTACTCATTAAGAGAATAGAGATAAAACACACCCATTACTCATTAAGAGAATAGAGATAAAACACACCCATTACTCATTAAGAGAATAGAGATAAAACACACCCATTACTCATTAAGAGAATAGAGATAAAACACACCATTACTCATTAAGAGAATAGAGATAAAACACACCCATTACTCATTAAGAGAAATGGGAACGACTCTTTCAGACCATGCGCCGGGAGCGCTGACCATTTTCCCTGTCGTTAAATGAGCAAAAGTGGATTCAGACACACACTAAGTGCGCTTGCGCCGTGCGCTTTAGACCATGAGCTTAGATCGTTGAAATAGGGCCCAAACACTTCAATGGGAACATATCCTGAGGAAAAGCCAAAGTCGCACTCGTCTTTTCTTCTCTATTGTGTCGTATATGCGAGTGAAACGCTTCTGGAACGAGAACACGTGGGTGGGGCTTGATTGTGTCCGTGGGGAATTGATTGGATGATTGTGGTTTGCTATTGGCTGATCTCATGTGAGTGACAGGTTATAGCCCCGCCCACATCATCAAAGAAGAGGAACTTATTCTGATTCAAGATTATTAACACAATAATGATGATGTGCACCGATAAATCATTTAGAATAAACACTGCAATTTTCCATTAAAAAAATAGCCGATTTAGATTTCATGCTGACTTTACACTGTTTTTCTTTCCAGGCCTGGAATATGTGTAAATAAATGAAATCTTAAAAGTGATGAAATTGACTATAATGATGAATATGTATTTTTATAGTTGTGCTGAACTCGACTTTTGTCATAATGATCATTATGATCAATCATAACGATGTTCGATTTGTAAGTGAATCTTTCTTGTGAATCAGAATGAAGCGTCTCTGATTGGTCAGCATGATTCACTAGCAAATTATTCTAAATCAAAATGATTTTATTTTTTGTTCTTATCCACTAATCTTGTCTCTGTTTTACACGGGCGTGTTTCTGTTGGACTGCTGTCCTATTCCTGGAAATAATGTGTGTGTGTGTGTGTGTGTGTGTGTGTGTGTGTGTGTGTGTGTGTGTGTGTGTGTGTGTGTGTGTGTGTGTGTGTGTGTGTTTATTCAGGCTTGGAGACTGATGGGATTTACAGAGTCAGTGGGAATCTTGCCGTCATTCAGAAACTGCGCTTTTCTGTCAATCACGGTGAGACTCAATATCACATCAATATAATAACGTCATAATAATGTCATGATGCGGTTCTGTTATTGATTGCAATTAAATGCGTCGTGAAATCAAAACTTAATGCATGTCCTGGTCTTACTCTGAGTGATTCATGGGGAATTATTATACTATCAGTATTTGGGACAGATCTAAATGCATTGAAACCCCAGTTTTGTGAGATAATTTCTATAGTTAACTTATAGTTCTAATATCATTTTCTAGGAACAAACATTAAATAAACATCTAAATTAAATAATTTATAGAAATGACAAAATGCTGAGTTCGAAAAATGCAAGAGATGCTAATTTTAAAACCCAGTTTTGTGAGATTACTACTTTTATTTTCTAGCAATAAACATTAAATAAGCATCAAAATTAAATAAATTATTAAATGAAGAAAAAATGCATGAGGTGCTGTTAATTTGGGATCCAATTGTTGATTTGTAGTTATCCATAAATGTACAATAGAACAATAACTTTGTTAATAGGTTTGAACACTGCAATGTATACTATGTAAAAAATATATATTTCTATTTATTTTGTAGAAAAAGCCCAAATGATGTCACTTCCTTTGTGTTGCAATTTAATTAAGGAGTGTACCTTTTTTTGTAACGGGGAGAAATAGAAATTTGAGTATTAATTGATTTATTCATCAGATGTTCTCTCCGTGTCGCGCATGACATCATCGCACACAGGTGTCAGCTGGTAAAGAGTGTGTGAATGATGTCATTGTGTGATGTCACGTCTGTAACTCCTGTCCGTTCTTCCAGAGCGAGCCGTGACCACAGACGGACGCTATCTCTTCCCTGAGGATTTAGTGCAAGGTTTGTCTCCTGTAAACCGGAACGCTGAAGATCTCGCTACTCTCTGACGCTCGCTGCTTCTGACTCGAGTCTCCTGGCGCTTTACGCTTCTCGCTTGATGTTTCGGTGCATGGCGGCTTCTGCTGCTGTAATGATAGCATAGCAACTAAAATAATTGTAATCAAAATTCAAATTTTCATGATTCCAGAAGTTTTGAGACCTGGCGGGTCTTTAGGTTTCCTGCTGTTGTTAAAGCTGCTCTAAGCGAAGTTGGGTGACGTCTATTCTTGTTGGCGTTCGAAGTATTGTCAAACGAAACGGAGGCTAGCTCGACCCTCCCTCCTCCTCATCGCTCCTCCTCCTCCTCATCCCGTCCCCTCCCTCCTCCTCCTCCTCCTCCTCCTCATCGCTCCTCCTCATCGCTCCTCCTCATCGCTCCTCCTCATCCCTCCTCCTTATCCCTCCTCCTCATCGCTTCTCCTCATCCCTCCTCCTCATCCCTCCTCCTCATCGCTCCTCCTCATCCCTCCTCCTCATCCCTCCTCCTTATCCCTCCTCCTCATCCTGTCCCCTCCATCTCCCTCCTCCTCCTCCTCATCCTTCCTCCTCATCGCTCCTCCTCATCGCTCCTCCTCATCGCTCCTCCTCATCGCTTCTCCTCATCCCTCCTCCTCATGCCTCCTCCTCATCGCTCCTCCTCATCGCTCCTCCTCATCCCTCCTCCTTATCCCTCCTCCTCATCGCTCCTCCTCATCCCTCCTCCTTATCCCTCCTCCTCATCCTGTCCCCTCCATCTCCCTCCTCCTCCTCCTCATCCTTCCTCCTCATCGCTCCTCCTCATCGCTCCTCCTCATCCCTCCTCCTCATCGCTCCTCCTCATCGCTTCTCCTCATCCCTCCTCCTCATCGCTCCTCCTCATCGCTCCTCCTCATCGCTCCTCCTCATCCCTCCTCCTCATCCCTCCTCCTTATCCCTCCTCCTCATCGCTCCTCCTCATCCCTCCTCCTCATCCCTCCTCCTCATCCCTCCTCCTTATCCCTCCTCCTCATCCTGTCCCCTCCATCTCCCTCCTCCTCCTCCTCATCCTTCCTCCTCATCCCTCCTCCTCATCGCTCCTCCCCCTCCCCCCCACCCCCCACCCCAACCCCAAATCATTCTTGTCGGTGATTGGCTGGAACACTGTTTGTTATGTTTCGTGGTCCAGGCTGGGCCAGTTTGTTTTTGTTGCCGTTTGTGGAGCCTGTGGTGTCTACAGAGACCGCGTGTCTTCACTGTGTGTTCAGGGGACAGGCAGAGAGCGGATAGTGAGGAGATGTTTGCTGCATGTGACAAAAAAAATGTTGGCCTAAAAAACACGTGACATCGCTTAGAGACCCTTTAATGATTGATTTAACTTCTTTTTTTTACAGTCGTTCCTGGTTTACTAGAAAAGGGTTTAAGAATATGGATTTTTTCTAATAATTTTAGTTATTACCGTTAAGTATAACTAAAACTAAATAATAAAATAAAATAAACATTAACTGAAATAAAAAAATAAAACTTAAAAATAGTTTTTAAGTACTAAAATACATAAAACTGAAATTATATACAGTAGTCAACATTTGAAGTGGATCAAAAAAGTTCATTAAAGTTCATTGGTCAAAATTCATGTATAACTTGATGTATGATGAAAGGTTTTGATCCACTTCAAATGTTGACTACTGTGTGTGTGTGTGTGTGTGTGTATATATATATATAATGATTTCTGAAGGATCATGTGACACTGAAGACTGGAGTAATGATGCTGAACATTCAGCTTTGATCACAGGAATAAATTACACTTTATATTCACATAGAAAAACAGTTATTTATATAATAACATATAGTATATTAAATGATACTATAATAACACTGATTTCTACTTTATAAATTATTTCATGACAAATTCATTGCCCATGGCATTTTAAGATTGTATTATTTTACATGACTTTTCCAGGTCTAGAAAGCATGCATTTGAAATCACAGGCTTCCTCATATATCCCAGTTTTCCAGGTTCTTCCGAGGAAACAAACAGTAGTTAAGCGGGTGAATTAAGATAAGAAATATCTTATAATAATTTAAAGCGTTCATTGCATGTAATTTTGATTCAAAACCTTCTTCTGTGCAAAACTCCTTTTCTTATCACAGGTGAAATTGCATTGAACCTGCTAAATTCATTGCAGACATTATGATTTGCTTCATCGCCTTCTCTTTTCTTCTTCTGCAGCCCATCTTTGAGTGTGTGTGTGTGTGTGTGTGTGTGTGTGTGTGTGTGTTTCAGCATTTAACACTCACTCCGTCATCTTTCCTCCAGAGCGTCTGGATCTGGACGACCCGCAGTGGGACGACATCCACGTCATCACCGGCGCGCTCAAACTGTTCTTCCGAGAGCTTCCCGAGCCGCTCATCCCGTACGGATTCTTCCACGACATCGTCGAGACCGTCAGTGAGTGACAAGGAGAAGCCAGAGAAGCAACATGATTAATAATTCATTATAATGACCGTTTATGCGTCTGTGTCCTGTAGAAATATCCAATTACCTGGATAAGGTGGAGCGCCTGAAGCTCCTGGTCATCAGCATGCCTCCGCCAAACCACGACACCTTGAGTCACATGATCCGACACCTGAAACGGTACCAGCACACGTTCTCTACACTGTTCTCCAATGCTTGAAGTCTGTGTTTAAATCAGGGGGGGTTTAGTGGCTGCAAAGGTGAAAATGCACCAAAAATCTATAAAAATGCTTCCAAAAAACAAGATTTGGTGCAAAAAAATTGTCCTTGTTTTTAATATATATACGTAATGTCACATGGCAAAGTGCGGTTTCCCAAATAACAGCTTGTTTGCAAATGTGATGTTGATTTTATACAACAGTTCAATCAACAATATGTTATTAGGCGACTTATATTTTAGACACAATATTGTTTTTCTTATATTTTGGCAGTGAAGATTGTTCCAAACAGTAGAGCCATCGAGCAACACAGCTTCGGTTTCGTTACTTTTTAAACTAATCGTTTTAATGACTCACTCAGTCACTTCTGCTTTGTCCCTGAATGAATCAGTCGTTTTGAACGAATTGTTTGAATGATTCATTGACTCATTTGAGACCGTGATTTGCCGCCACCTACTGGCGGTTTAGTGTCATGTCATTTTATCTGAGGGACAAAGATTGAATGCTGTTTTTGTTTTCTGTCTGATCAGGGACGTCGTTAGGCCTATTTTAGGGGGGCTGAAGCTACCCCAAAATGTTCCTAAGCCCCCCTAAATGATAATAAGAACAACAATAACAATTCGATTTATCAATAACCGTATCCTCATTCATATTTAGACGCAACAAATGATATATATCCAGGTACAAAAAATAGCCGAAAAGTCGGAAGTTGGACAGAAGTGCCAACTCTCACGCATTCACCGTGAGACACACGCGATTGACACTTTTCACACGCCACACATCCATTTTCTCACGCACAGAAAAATGGCGAAGCAAAGAGGACACGGAGACCGACAGACTAGACAGAGGTTACTTTATGATATCAAAGAATCTCAACTCTCAGATTCTGTCAATTTTATTACGAACTTCAAACAATAAATACTGTTTTGGCGTTTGTAAATGTTACGTGACAGATCCCTAGCGCACGTGAACCGATCATCTCTACTAGCTAATAGTAAATAAACACAAACACTGTTGAAAGATACAGTAGTAGGCTACAACTTACCGAAATGTATATTCCTCATACATAATATCAATCAATCAGTGTTTTTATCAGCGTGAAGAGGTCAATAAAACAGCTGGAGAACAATTGTCACATTTACCTCAGGAAAGCCATTTAATGACCATAATATAGGCTATAGCACGTAGTTGGCAAGAAAAAAAGAGCTATAGAGAGTATTTTGCTAAATATGTGTTCTATATTACATATTTATTATATTTTAACTTATATCATTAAATAAAGTTGTTGTTATTATAATAAAAAAACGCATTATATTTAATTTGAGTTATTTTTAACCTTAAATAATACTACCAGCTGATAGGGCTCTCTGTATGTTTACAGCTTTAGGTGAGTTGTTTTTTTCTTGAGAAAAATTAACACTTATCTTGAGTACCAAATATTTATCCAGATGAGTCAATATTAAATCAAATCACAATAATTGAATTGAACTGAAATAATAAAAAAGCGTAGCTTACCAGAAATTGTACCATGCACCATAAAATTTACATATTATTTTACACTTATGCTATACTAAAGCAGCTGAAATGGGCACTTTTTGTGACAGCAACCCTATCATTTTTGATCAAAGATGTGGCTTAACTTCAGAATTTGAACTAAAATCAGTATTCTTATGATTGCTCTGAACATTTCTGACTAAGTTCAACAAACATGAACATAAACTTAAAAAAATAATTAATAAAAATGTAGGTGTGACGGGGTTGAGACTCTGGTAACAGGGTTGAAGATGATAACGGGGTTGAAGAGACAAATACAGCTAAACATATACATAGTTGTTTTTTACTCAAATTCACTGTAAGATTTTCTATAAATGCAAGTTACAAATACCACCCCCCCCCCCATAGTAAATGTTACTATTTGTTTCAGAACGTTCAAAAGTAACATTCCCATAATGTTTGAAGAATGATAAATGTTTGCATAACCAAGAAAAATCATTTAAAAAACTGGATGTTTTGAACGTCCAGAGAACATTCAGTTTTTATAACTTGTTAGCTGGGAAAGTTAGCTGGAATCATCCACTAACTAGTGAGTAGATGACACTTTTAATGAAAATACTTGCTTGTTTTGTTGAACCTTTCACCTTATATTTGCTGTCCTCTATGTTCAGTTTTAATCAATTCCAAAGCAGTGAATCATTTGCAAAGCAACATATTAATTTGATTTAAATTCACTCACTATTCACAACCACAAAATACTTTTGGTCTCAACTGTACATCTAGTTTCATTATTTCAAATCAAACAATCACTCACTTTTAAGCGCTCTACTCTACGACTCATTCATAATGACACTCACCTTGAAATCAATTTCTCACCCATTAATCGCGCTCTGATTGGATTATGCAAGCTCCGCCCACTTGTCCTGCACCAATGAGAACACACATGCACTCATTGATCTCAGCTGATCAGGAGGTTTCTCTTCTCTTTATTAGTCTGTCTTTCTTCCCTTTGGTTTATGTCGATGAATACTTCCCTCTGTGATCTCTCCATCTCCTCTGGGTTTATATATTGTGTAGTTATATTGGAAGACTGCAGAAAGTGTCGTGATTGAGACACTAGAGGGCGCCGTGTGTCTTCATTACTAACAGACTGATGAGACTGAGAAATATATAAGTCTCATAACTATTAAAGCAATATCAGTCATTTATAATAAGCCTGAATTGAGTCTACGCCATAATACATACAGAAAATATAACATGCAGGGAAATTACACTCTAAATAATGAGCGTTTTAAATGTTACTCCTAGTTTCAGAGAACATTCAAAACGTAACTAATGTCATAGAGAACCTTTTTAAGTTCAAAGGCCACAAAGAAGCTTTAAAGCATCACTGATATGAAGAACCTCCACTGAAACGACAAACTGAATCTGAAAGGTTATTGATAAGAAGAAACGGAGAAAAGAAAGAAAGAAACACGTGTTTTAGAAGTGATCTCATCATATTGTGCTGCATATGGTATGCAAATATTGCTGTAAAATGTATATTTATTTATTTATTATTATATATATTTATTTATATATGTGACCCTGGATCACGTGACCAGTCTCGAGTCGCACGGGTTTATCTGTGGCAATATCCAACAATACATTGTATGGGTCAAAATGATCCATTTTTGTTTAATGCCAAAAATCATGAGGATATTCAGTAAAGATCATGTTCCATGAAGATATTTTGTTAAATTTCCTACCGTAAATATATAAAACATGTATTTTTGTGAGTGAATGCTGCACAATCGCCAACATAAATGAACAACTTTAAAGGAGATTTTCTCAATGTTTCGATTTTTTTGCACCCTCAGATCCCAGATTTACAAATATATTCATATTTTTAAATATTGCCCTATCCTAACCAAACACACATCAATGGTAAGATTATTTATTCAGCTTTAGATATTTAATGCACTTATTTATTTGCTGGGTTGCACATAGGATAATTGTTTTTAAAGTGGGAGATTGATTACAGGTGAAACTCGAAAAATTTGAATATCGTGCAAAAGTTCATGTATTTCAGTAATTCAAATTAAAAGGTGAAACTTATATATTTAGTATATATAACTATAGACATATGCATGATTATACTTTTCAGAGGGCCGACATTTCTGTATTTAAAATCCTTTTTTTTACTCATTTCATGTAATATTCTAATTTTCTGAAAATTTGAATTTGGGGTTTTCATAAGATAAAATTATAACTTTTGCACAATATTCAAATTTTTCGAGTTTCACCTTTATTGCACTGAATAGGATTGCACATAATTTCGTTGTGCTCTTTTATATAATGACACAAAAATTCTGATATGATCTGATTTTATACATTTATGCATCAAGCAGATGCTTTTATCAAAGAGCAAACAATGTTCATAACATACAATGCCAGGTTTATTAGATAACTAGAACGCAAGGTGAAATGCAGAGAAGAAACATCTGAGACAAAGTTGAAGTAAATGAAGATGGCACACTGTGGTTTGGTATCTCTGGAGGAAGTTACCCACAGGAAGCTCTTCGTTTCTCCTTCGCTTTTTCTGTTTAAAGCTGAAGTGTTGAGCAGTTTCTCTCTGGATCGGTCTTTCATCTGAATGTCTTGTTGTTCTGTTTAGGGTGAAGGAGAACTCCGACTGCAATCGCATGACGACTCAGAACATCGGCATCGTGTTCGGCCCCACGCTCATGCGTCCGGAGAACGAGGGCGGAAACATGGCCGTTAACATGCTGTACCAGAACCAGGCCATCGAGCTGCTGCTGAGCGAATACGAGCGGATCTTCGTGGCCGACGAGCAAACGGGATCTTACTGAGAACAGTGACACTTCTGTCCACGGGACGCGCCGATGCTGTTCAGGGATCCAAATCGCTAGTCGACCAATGAGAGCTGGTTATGAATGGGTGGATCTCATGAAAACGGGTCACATTTCAGCTCTAAACAATAGAAACTTAAAATTTGCATAAAGAAAATACATTTTTAGGATCGTTAAGATATTATTTGAATGACAATTAAACATTTTCACCATACATTTTCAGTGCTTACAGGTGTTTTTAAAAACAATTTACAGTAAAAATTCTCAAAAAACTCTTAATTTTGTCTGTAAAAAAATATAAACTAAATTTTGCATTAAGAAAATTAATTTTTAGGATCGTTTAGATATTATTTTAATGACAATTAAACATTTTCACCATACATTTTCAGTGCTTACAGGTGTTTTTAACAAAAAATTACAGTAAAAATTCTCAAAAAACTCTTAATTTTGTCTGTAAAAAATATAAACAAAATTTTACATAAAGAAAATACATTTTTAGGATTGTTAAGATATTATTTTAATCACAATTAAACATTTTCACCATACATTTTCAGTGCATACACGTGTTTTTTAATTTTTGTACAGTAAAAATTCTCAAAAAACTCATACTTTTCTGTAAAAAAATTAAAAAAATTTGCATTAAGAAAATACATTTTTAGGATCGTTAAGATATTATTTTAATGACAATTAAACATTTCCAGTGCATCCAGATGTTTTTGTTTTTTTGTACAGTAAAAATTCTCCAAAGCTCTTTAAAGTGTTGTCTCTAAAAACATTTTTTTTTTAATTGCATAAAGAAAATACATTTTTAGGATCGTTAAGATATTATTTTAACGACAATTAAACATTTTCACCATACGTTTCCAGTGCACCCAGATGTGTTTTTTAAATTTTTTATACAGTAAAAATTCTCCAAAGCTCTCTTAAGTTTTGTCTCTAAAAAAATATTAGCACAATTTTGCATAAAAAAATGATTTTTTTTTAAGATCGTTAAGATAATATTTAAATGACAATTAAACATTTTCAACATACATTTTCAGTGCATGCAGATGTTTTAACATTTCTGTACAGTAAAAATTCTCCAAAGCTCTAAAGTTTTGTCTCTAAAAAATATAAACAAAATTTTGCATAAAGAAAAGGATAGACATGAAACTGCTCTATTAATTCTTTCAAATAAATAATATAAAATGTTAAAATTTAACATTATTTAACATACATTTTAAAATGTTTTTTTTTAATCCACTATTGTTTTATATAGAATTGTTCTATAGTCTGTACAGTATTTAATGCAATTACATCAGAAGTAACTTTTTACTTTACTTTTTTCAAGGGAAAAGTAATTAAATTAAAGTAATGCATTACACCCAACACTGAAAATGATGTATTTATTAATTATGATTTAATTAATAATAACAATATTATGCAAAAATATTATGTTTTTGGGTGACCTGAAAGTGACTTGTTTTGTGAGATTTACTGTGTGTGTGTGTGTGTGTGTGGCGATCCGTCTTTCAACAGATTTCATCCCTAGTGCCTTTTAAGTGTTTTTACCTCAAATGATTCCCTTCTCAGAGCTCGTGTAGTTTTAATGCACAATGCAAAAGACAAAAAGCTTTCAAATAAAGCTGTACGTGTCACTCAAAAATAATAAAGATCAGCACAGGTCAAAAGTTGAGTCATTTAGTCATTTAGTCATTCGCCTTTTAATGGAGAAATAAAACTGGGTGCAATTCGCTCCAGATACGACGTAATTTCCTTTCCATTGTTCCGATGCGGTCGTTGAGTGTCTGTGAGAGATGGAGGAAGCTCAGAGGTGTGTGTGTGTGTGTGTGTGTGTGTGTGTGTGTGTGTGTGTGTGTGTGTGTGTGTGTGTGTGTGTGTGTGTGAGAGAGAGAGAGAGAGAGAGAGAGAAAGAGAGAGAAAGTGTGTGTGTGGCTGTGTGTGTGTGTGTGTGTGTGTGTGTGTGTGTGTGTGTGTGTGTGTGTGTGTGTTGTGCCAGTCTCAGAGCTCCGCTGCCATTTGTCCAAAACTCTGCTTTTAATAACAGAACAAAAGAGGAACTAAAAATGCATATGTTTAAAAAATGTGCGTCCCCCATGCCGCGGTTTGGTAATTTTATATGGACTGTGGCTTTGGCTCTCGACAAAAAGATCCAGGCAGAAGAAAAGAACCGGGAACGCTTACACACTTTTTAATGTTTGATTTTATATATTTATTAATTTTTTTATTTTCTTATTATTTCAATTCCACAAGGGGCCGCAAAGAAGGTTTCTGGAGGAGGTTCTCCAAAAGCAGAACAGAAAGGACTGATGTTGTATTGTTATTTCTGAAATAATTCAGTGTTACAAGGTCACACATTATTAATAGATGAACCTTCACGGCCCGTTTATAAGCTTAAAACGATGGTTTCACCCAAAAATGATAATTTACTCTCCTTCATGTCACTCCAAAGTCAAACCGGTTTGACTTTCTTTCTTCTGTGAAACACAAAATGTTTAAGCCATGGAAAAAGAAACTGGAAATATTCTCTTTCAGCTTTCAAATCTTTATTGCATTTCCGTGTATATTTGAACAGGACTGTGTACATTGTGCTAAACATCTCCTTTTGTGTTCATACGGAAGAAAGAGAGACATCAAAGATGAACTAGTTCTTTAAAGAGAAACAGGCTTTTGGGTGATAGAGTGATTCATTCAGTTTCATTGTCTCTCCTCGTGTTTCTGAAAACTCTCCTACGCTTCAGAGTCTCTGAATATTTTATTTTAATGTATGAACTCTCAGTTTTGTGTGATGTTTGCTTTCGTTATCCGTCCATGATGAGGACGACTCAATCGCTGTAATTTGCTCTTTCTTCCTTTAAATTCTGTATTTCAGAATTATGACAATAAAAACATAAAATCTATATGAAAAGACCTTCTGTTTTGATTTATTCTGAAGTGACAGAAGATAATACAGCAATGAGACTCATATCAGCTCATAAGACGGTTTACATGCATTAATAATGGTCAAAAAAGAGCTGAATTATTTATAATGTAAGTATCACTTGTTCTATAGAGGATTTATTTTAATTTCAATAAGTTTACTGCACTGTAAAAAGATTCCAGCTATTTACACTATGTAACTTTTGGCCTTATAGAGGTTTATAAAACTGTATGTATGTTGCGGAAGAACGTTGTTTTGGTTGTGCTTCGGCTCTGCGTGACTGCGGATGAATATGATTAGGCCTATCATGCGGTTTATAAAACATAAACATTCATTGTTAGGCTTCAAAGATATAACCAGTTTCGATGGAAATGATCTCAAGATGACTAGCTGAAGATGTGTAGCTTTACCTATTAAAAGACACGGTACGTCCTTAAATAAATTCTAGAACAGTGCTAAAACAACTATAATGAAATTATCTTCACAATTAACTCAGTTAGAGACAAGTCATCTGTTCAATAAAACACCTTACTCACCTGTTGAGTAATAAAAACATCATCATCTCCGCGTCGCTTTTACAACATTTCAATCCCTCAGTTCTCGCCATCTTAGAAAAGCCAAAACTGCCGGAGCAACTTTTCTCTATTTACGGATATGACGAGACACGCACGTGTCAGTACCAGGTCCAGGTGTGTAGGCAATTTCCAGCGAAACATTTCTCCGTCTAAAATATAAACACTCATGCTGCATTCCAGACGAGGATATTACAAATATCCCAAATTAAATGTCCCACTTAAGAGTTCCAGCCAATCACACTTCATGTTGTTGACCACAGGATGTCGCCACGACACAAGTCTTGTTTTTGTGTCAATTATGGCAAAAACTGAATAAAACTACAGAAAATTGCTTTGAAAACAGCTGACGAAAAGCAAAAACGAAGGTATTATTAGGCTACATAAACTTTTTACGTCAAATGTCTCCCTGAGGTTGTGGTTTATTGATGATGTAGGCTAGTCCGAGTTGGCGAGTTCACAGGTCGAATGTTCCAGAAGTTATTTCCAAGAACGAGGTTGGAAAAATCAAAATTCCGAGCTGTCTGCAACACAACGTTATAATAGGCTTACCATAGTGAATCAGGGTGAGACGAAACACATTTTTGAAGAAGGGTCTCATTATTTATTAATTTTGAACCAAAAAAGTTAAAGTGTAGCCTACACTGTAAAAAAAAAATATGATCAGTAAGTTATGACAACATATGTTTTTACATTGCTTTAACTCATCAAAATAAGTTAAGCAATTTCAGCGTTTTTATAAATGATACTACAAGATTCAACTAATTCAACAGGTCAGTTAAGTGTAATTTAAGTTGTAATTACGTCAAAATCCAAGTTGATTGTACCTAAAAATTTAAGTGCGCAACTTTTACAGTGTACATTTAAGTTCATCTGCTGCCTTAAATTAAAGTCCCCCTGTGATGAAAATCCAGCTTTTAATGTTGTTTATGTGTCTATGTGGTGTTTTTAATCTGCTTTAAGACAATCCATGTGTAAATTCATAAGTCGACAGCATTGCTGAGTATTTCCTCCTTAAAACTGCAGTGAACCAAAGACAGTCTCAAAAACACGCTTTGAAATCGCTGGTGTTTCTGACGTCACAAACTACCTTGTAACCAATCAGATCAACGTGTGATCGTCAACCAGTGGATCTCTGAGCTGAGTGAGTGAGTGGAGGCGGGGCTCATTTGCATATTCATAGAACCGCGCATACTAAATGAGGCAAGGGTGTCGAGTTACAGTCAAGAAATTTTAAGGCATGAAGAAATTTATTTTTCAAGGAATTTTTTTTTAAATATGTCATTTTGGTGACCGCAGGGGGACTTTAAGTAAATTAAGTATAATCTAATTGGCTGTCAAGTCATTTCAACCTTAGATTACATTAAACTGACTTTAAACTGAAACTTGTATAACTTATAAAGAAAGTTGAAATTGCTTTAATTACACTGGTGATGAGTTCATTTCTTTTGACGCTTTTCTGTTTCTCTCAGAGATGCAGATGAGCAACATCTCTGAACCCAGAGACCCTTATAGAACTAAATGTTATAAAAATGTAAAACAACATCCGTTTGCAGCCCATCTGACCTTAACCACACCGCTGGGTGTTTAGGTGGAGGCCAGAAATCTGTGCCGTTTTGAGTCAGTAGTGTAAACGGGACCCCCCCACCACCATTACCACGGTAAAGTGACACTTGCCTCAACTCAACGCCACTCATTTCAAGTCATTAGAAAGAAATCGTTACAGTAAAAAGAAATGACTGGTGATTTGTCTGTTGGATTTATGATCTGTGTGATGAATAAGCATGACACTGCATTTTTCACTCGTTACAAATATTGTGTTTCTTGAGATTTGACTTTTAAAGCAAAACCATTACAGCTTTGAAAAGCACAATAAAAACTCCAGCGACCGCTTTTGTTTTGTTTTTTCAAAATATGTACAACTTTATTACAAAGATTATGTATTAACATTTCAACAAAGCTTAGAAATTTTGTATAAAAATAACACTGGTGAAAATACTGCACGATTCTCGTGTGCAAGAAGCATTTGGTCCGTGTTTACAGGTAAACTCAGCATATATGAAGAAGAAAAGTCGAGTAATAAGGGAATGAAGCACCGTTTCGCATGTATTCAGTGCAACTCATATAACACACTTTATGGATTCCAGCTTTCCTTATTTCTTTCTCAAAAGGACACTTTATGATAGTATTGCAACATGAATTGGTACAAATATTTGATGCGTGTTTGTTGAACAGCTCGTGCTGAAAAGAAGGTGAAAGTTTGAGCTTTCTATGTCTGTCATTATCGGCCAATTTTACAGTTTCTCCAGTTCATAAATGTCAAATCTGTGTTTAATCTTGCTCTGAGTTATAGTGCAGTCCGAGATAATTATGACATAGAAAACCATGAAAGCCGGCTGAATGATCCATACGCTAACCAGTCATTAGCTAACCCTCGATTAACTGTGAATGCTGGTCAAATCCTAGACTGTAAATACTTATTATATTTTGTGTTGAAATATTTAATATTTCAATACCTGTGGTTGTCTCATGTAAATATTAAATGAGCATGAGGTCATGTTTCAATCTAAAATCAAAAAGGAAAAATATTATATATATATATATAATATAAAGAAAATGAAGCCAACTTTTAGAACCATTAAGATTTTTGCAATGTGACATTTTTTTATAATGCAATTATTTTTTATATTTTTATATCAGCATAAATTAAAGGCAGTACAAATACCATGTATACAATATTTTTGCATTACAATAATAAAGATGAGAATATATATATACATATATATATATAGTTTGTTATAGCAGATTGCAATAATAAAAATGAGATTATATACATATATAGTTTGTTTGTAATATCAGATTGATATAAAAAAAATAATAATATAATTCTCCCCGTACAGTAATGATAATTTAATGCCAGTGTGAAAACTCTTAATGGTCCTAAAAACAGGCATAATTTTTAATGCAACATATAATTTCATATTAAATTTAATTTGGTGCAAAAATGACCTACTCTTGGCAGTTTTTCTTAGATCATTAATTCTTGGTGTTTATCAGCATTGAGTAATGTCTTTCTTCTGCCTCTGGATTGTGGCGATGAATCAAGTCTTTGGAGAAACGTGTGTGTTGGTCTATATATTTGTCTTTGGTCGATCAAGTTTGTTCTCAGTTCACAGGCTTTGAACACTAAAGAGGACGCGAGTGCCAGTCAGTGAATGTGTGTTTTCACATCTTTGGTAAACCCTGCTGAAGAGTCTCTCGTCTCACTCCGTCATGTCTTCATGTTTCTCACTTCTGGAGGGTTTTTCCTCGGTTTCTTCCTCTCTTTCTCGGTCGTAGGTGTGGTTTCTGAGGGAGTTTTCCTCTTCCTCCTCATCTCTGAACTCCAGGGCCGTTCCCTCCATGCTGGAGTCGCTGAGGAAGACGGGTTCGTCGGGTCCCTCGGGTTCCTCGGGTTCTTCGGGTCCCTCGGGAACGGCCCCGTCCGGGTCACCGTCTCGACTGCAGAAAGCGT
>CM040806.1:75000-100000 GCA_022829025.1 Squalius cephalus
GTTTGCTCTTACCATGATCGAATGTCTTTCATGCTGGATTCTCTTCAGCATTGACTCTGGCTCCGCCTCCACCATATACGCCACTGGAGACAGGAAGCCTGGGCTTGGTGTTGGTGGCGTGAGAGGAAGTGATGTCAGACCGTTATGTCCTGGGATCATGTGATTGAAGAGAGGGTAGCTGCTGAACACCGTGCCGCTAAACAGTGGCGATGCTGTATAAGCCCCGCCCACCTGCTGCTGGGAGGGCGGAGTCAATCTCTTAAACACGGTCTCGCCGTCGCGTCGTTCTCGTTGCGGCGAGTAACCGTTACAAGTTCTGGTCTCTCGTGGCACGGCGGATGCCGAATGAGGTTTAGGGATGGATAAGTCTAAAGGTTCGCTCTGAATATGATAGGTTGGTTGACGTGGCGATGTGTTGATTGACACATCCAGATAAGTTGGCGAGCCATACCGGAGGTGCTTGCGTTCGGGTAACGTGGGTGACGTCGGACCGCCTTCTTCTCCCAGCCAGTGTTTGTGCGGGGAATCTTGCGCTAGTTGCAATGGTGTCGGTAAAGGCACAAGGATTTGCTGCGGGACCGAATGCCAAGACGCGCGCTGTGGCGACGACAGGTTATTACACACTGGTGAGCTCTCGTTTTTCCGCGCCTCGTCTCCCACCTCCCGACGGAGCATCTCCTGAAGGAGGTGTTCGAATTTACTACGCGACTGAAGCAACGGCAGCAACGTTGTGCCTTTAAACACACCCGTCCTCATGGCCAAATCATCTGCGGGATCCCACGTCCGGCTCAAAGTGGGAACAGCGGACTCCAACGGGAACTTTCCCCGGTTGCAGTTTCTCCCGCCGACCACAGGGGGTGACGTAGGCGATGGGAAGACGGGTGTCAAGTACGCGTGATGGGAGTGTCCGTTAAAATGAGCTGCGTTCCCGCTGAGGCACTTCTTGCTGCTGAGGTGTGAGCTGTAGGATCCCGAATGACTGAAGCGCTTCTTACAGTTCGAGCACTCGTACGGCTTCTCGCCTGCGGACACAGAGATTCAGTCGATAACTTTATCCCTTAAAACTCATCTTTGATAATCAGAATGACATATTTCAATGTTTAACCTATGAAAATAATTTCTTCATGCCTTAAAATAGCTTGAATGTACCTCGACACCCTTGCTTCATTTAGTGTATGCGGATTCATGAATATGCAAATGAGCCACGTGTCGATAACTTAATCCCTTAAAACTCATCTTTGATAACCAAAATGACACATTTAAATGTTTTTTCCTGTGAAAATAATTTATTCATGCTTTAAAATAGCTTGAATGTAACTCGACACCATTGCTTAATTTAGTATACGTGGGTTCATGAATATGCAAATGAGCCCCGCCTCCACTCACTCACCCACTCCAGCTCGGATTACCTGATCCAAGTGGAAATATTGGTTTAATTCAGACGAATATGTTTCAAACAGAAACTGATTCAGAAGTAGAAGAGAAAGAGTGAATCATACAGGCTCTTCTACAAGAATATTAATGCGCTCTCTACAACGTCGGACACATAACTGTAATTATGATTAACCGTTGGCTTGACTAAGTTATCAAACAGCTAGTAATCTGTTGATAATAAACGGGTGTTTTTGAGTTTTTGAGTGTTGACTTATGAATTTACACATGGTTTGTCTTAAAAATATATTTAAAACACCACTTAAGACATATAAACAACATTAAACTCTTGTTTGTTTTTTTACCACAGGTGGACTTTAATTGTATCTGATTGGTGTATTTTTAGTCTTATGCATGTTTTTTATTGTACTTTTTTTTTTTTTTTAGCTTTATTCAGCATCATGTTTTAGAAGTATATGTAGAGAAATTCATTGAATCTCGTGACAAAAATTATGAGAAAAGTTTAAATTATAACAAAAAGTCATAATTTTTATATTGCGTCAACAACTTTTTATATAATATATTCCTAACTTTTTATGCCCTAATTATGACTGTCATGCTTATGATTTACCAAAGCGTGATTTTTTTCTGAAAGTTTTGGTTTTCTTATGTTGTGGAAATGGGCTTATTTTTCTCCAAAACCAAAAGAAAAATATTTTGCATTATGTGAATAATATATATAATAGGATAATTAAAATACATAAATAAATGTATTATTTTATATAAAAAAAATAATATATATTTTATATAATTTATATATATATATATATATATATATATATATATATATATATATATATATATATATATATATATATATATACATTCTAAAATTAAAATGATGTTCCAGATCATTTAAATTTTCATTACTCTAAAAATTACATTACAGCAATAAGAATTTAGCATATAAATGTGCAGAGAATTCCTAATGGTGGTAAAATATTAATATTTCTTCATGCATGATGTAAATTTCGTGTGAAATATGACTTGTGCATTTTTTAAAATCCACTTTTGCTGGTTGTGTTTCTTACCACTGTGAATGCGCAGGTGCTCTTTGAGGTGATGCTTGTATTTAAAGGCCTTTCCACACTGATTACACTTGAACTTCCTGCTCTCCATACTGGGCTCAGGCAAGGAATTCTGGGACATACATGAAATCATGAGCAGTTAGCACACATCTATTCGTGTGTCATTCATTCTGGGGTGTGTTTCCCAAAAGCATCGTTAGCCAAATATGTTCACAAGTTCCGTGGTTATCAGCAGTTCAACGAGTCTGTGTTTCCCGAAACCATCGTTCTAACGAAAATTCGCAAACAGCATCGCAGAGTTGTGTGTTTGTGGTTAGAAGCAGAGTTTCTAGTTTGCATGACATGTGGACTCAATTAATCCTTATCTTGAGCGGAATAAGAAAGCTGACATTCAGTGCAACCTGTGTCTTTTATTTAGAATGCATACAAATGTCATTTACATCTTTTGGTTTGTCAAGAGATTTAAAGCACCGTTTTTGAAGAGTGCGCATGTGTGAACGAGCTTTAGTGCGTGAGAACGAGCCAATGATTGAATCTGGAAATAAAGCAAAATAACTGAGAAAAATGAGAAATAGTCCTCAGATGTCATGTCTGTAATTTATATCAAAACATCTTGCGTTAATTCGATCTCAAACAGATTCATTAAAAGTAGTTATTACTCCAAGACCTGCGTTACATCATTAACCAACGTGGTTGAACGACCAATTTGCGACAGTACGGTTTCGGGAAACAGTCGTGACTATAGTTGATTTCTTTAACGATGCATCTAACTAGTTAAAGCTGCAGTCTGTAGTTTTGTCGCCATCTCTGTTCGAAATCTGCAACTGCAGTTATTCACGGAATTATCAACTTGACTCAGGGGCGCAGATAGAATTTTTTAACTGGGGGGGACCAAGCTGTCAGCAAATGATTTAAACTCAATTCGTTATTTTCGTAATTTGGGCTTTAACTAGTGCTCAAGTAGTAACTTTGCATAATTTGGGCTAATGATTTGCATCAAAAAGCCATTGGGGGATTGTTATTTGAAATCATGGATAAACAACAATAACCAAAGGTAAACAAAAGCCTACCTGATCACCACTAGCAATGCATGATCAGACTGTTATTTGACTAGTATGCCAATCACCCACCAAAACTTCATGTCTTTAGCAAAGTATGTTTTTTTTAAACATTTGCTTATCTCAGCATACAAAGTCTATCATTATGAACAAAAAAGCAAATAACCTATGTGCAAATAATAATAATACTAATTGTTTGGTTTTTGAAAAAACGAGGTGATTGTTTTTTGTCTCTTCATCGCCTTTATATGACATTTATACAGTAAATTTTTTTCAGTTCAGAAAATCACCGGCTCAGCTCAGAAATAGGGGCTGTTTACACCTGGCCACTTCATGCGTTTTCTGTGATCGGGTAGCTATCCGATCGTGAAAAGACCAGGAGTAAATGCCCTCCGAAACGCATTTGAGACAGATTTGAATCCGATCGCTCAAACCACTTCAGGAGGAGGTCTGGTCCGCATCCCAGACGAAACTAAACAAGTGTAAATGCATCTGGTTGTTGAAACCATATATGTAAATTTTACTCCTTCCAAAAATGCTAAAAAATAAACGTGTGAGAGCGTGTTATAGGCTATATGTAATGTTATAGCCGGATATGGCGACGCTACTGGAACAGCATCGCCGCAGACGAGAAGCTGAACATATTCATCAAGCAAACTATCGCAAATCAAAGTGAAAGTAAGTCACAGACGCGGGACCAAGCGCGGGAATTGAAGATCGGATTTAAATCCGTTTTGCAAAAACACGTTTATGTAGGCTATAGTGTATACACATAATGTATAGCGAAAACAGTGATTAATCCCCTGTTTTACCGATTTTTGTCGCGTTTCGTAGGGATAGTGAGGGCGGGGGACGGATCGGGTCACTATGAATCTGGGGGGGTCATGTCCCCCCCGTCCCCAGTGCCATCTGCGCGCCTGACTTGACTGGGTTGTGTCTCGGCACAGCACAGCGCGGATGAATCCAGTGTTTTGAGGAGAACGTGCGGCTGTCAGTCGTGTGGATACTGTCATTCACAATCACAGATTCTGCTATTTGGAAATATGACCAGAATAAGAATTTTCACTGGAAAATGTTCTGAACAAGTAACATCCACTTCTGTTCTGACCAACTCAGGGGGAAAAAGCATTGCAGTAAATCGCGCCGATTAAATCTAACGATCGCTCATCATATCACGCCAAACCGTGCAAATTATACTTTGTTCTCAAATTGTTAATGTTAACAACATCAGCATTGCATGACATTCAATGCCCTTCCGATATTATCCTTGTTTCCGCATGGGCCGGTGTCAGTCTCTTTTGTTCTGTAGACACTCCGAAGTCTTTTGCGTTTTACAGCGGGTGAATCTCCTGATGATTGTCGTTTGAACATTTCTGGATCCGCCATCAAACTGATCAGTTTAATCATATCAAGTTCTGTGAGAAAAGGCTATAAATCTCCAGCATCCTCACACTCATAGCGACTAGCCGAGACTCTTCTTTATGTGGACAGATGTGAGGGAATGACACAAAGACATGCTCGAATTTCCCGCTGAAATCCACCAGAACCGCTGGAGTTAAACACATCATTACAAGTTCTGAATCGAGCTACGGCAAGCAGAGAGTTCTGAACACTGGCTGGTGATGTACTTGCTCAAACATTTATTTTGGTTACGGTTACCCAAAAAAGTTACGGACTGCAGCTTTAAGCAGCGAGTTACGACGTTGTACGGGAAGCACACCCCTGCATGTGTGTGTGTGACGTACCTTCTCGTGAGTGTGAGCGTGGAGAGTCAGGTGCCGCTCCATCTGAGACCGGTACGGGGAACTGAACCCGCAGAGAGGACACACACTGTCTCCCGCGTCCCGGGCCGGGCAGAAGCTCAGGTGTTCCCTCAGAGACTGGCAGGTCCGCTGGCAGTACGGGCACGTCTGCGGGGCGTCAGGGTTTAGCGGCCCACCGTCTGCACACCCGAAGAGAGATTATCTGATTAGTCTGATTCATTCAATTTATCTGATGCATTTGTGTAAGAAAAATATTCATATTTAAAGTGTTAGTTCACCCAAAAATGAAAACTCTGTCAGTAATTACTCACCCTCATGTTGTTCCAACCCCGTAAGACTTTCGTTCATCTTCAACACAAATTAAGATATTTCTGATTAAATCTGAGAGCTGTCTCACTCCTCCATAGGCTTCTCTGTTATTGAAACTTGCCGGCCCAGAAAGTTAGTAAAGAAATCGTTAAAATAGTCCAAGTGACTACAGTGGCTCAATCCACTGTATAATATTTGAATAAAGTCGTTATTTTGGGGGGGTTTTGAGCACAAAAAGTATTTTCTTCGCTTGATAAACTGAAGGTTGAGCCACTGTAGTGATGAAAAGTTAACGAAAGTCTTACGGGGTTGGAACAACATGAGGGAGAGTAATTACTGACAGAATTTCCATTTTGGGGTGAACTAAACTTTTAATACGCTACAAAGTAAAATTCTAGCTTCCGGCAGATGAACATACACAGTCTCCACTTACGCCTAAAGCGCAACTTACATAACTCGTGACGTCAGAAGTAGCGTAGAGCGTCATGGCGTAGCGTAAATATCAGCAGTGCGTCGCATTACTCGCATAAGTTGCGCTTAGACTTAAGTCGAATCCGTATGTTCGTTTGGCCGGAAGCTAGTTATTTTAGTTGATAAAGTTTTAAATATTAATATTTTTCTTACACAAACTCATCCCTTCGCTTCAGAAGGCCTTTATTAACCCCTTGGAGCCTGTGGAGTTCATTTATGATGAATAGATGCACTTTTATGATGGATAGATGCACTTTTATGATGGATAGATGCACTTTTATGATGATAGAAGCACTTTTATGATGATAGATGCACTTTTATGATGAATAGATGCACTTTTATGATGGATAGATGCACTTTTATGATGGATAGATGCACTTTTATGATGATAGAAGCACTTTTATGATGATAGATGCACTTTTATGATGATAGATGCACTTTTACGATGGATAGATGCACTTTTATGATGAATAGATGCACTTTTATGATGGATAGATGCACTTTTATGATGAATAGATGCACTTTTATGATGGATAGATGCACTTTTATGATGAATAGATGCACTTTTATGATGAATAGATGCACTTTTACGATGGATAGATGCACTTTTATGATGGATAGATGCACTTTTACGATGGATAGATGCACTTTTATGATGAATAGATGCACTTTTATGATGGATAGATGCACTTTTATGATGAATAGATGCACTTTTATGATGATAGATGCACTTTTATGATGATAGAAGCACTTTTATGATGAATAGATGCACTTTTATGATGGATAGATGCACTTTTATGATGATAGAAGCACTTTTATGATGATAGATGCACTTTTATGATGATAGAAGCACTTTTATGATGATAGATGCACTTTTATGATGATAGAAGCACTTTTACGATGGATAGATGCACTTTTATGATGGATAGATGCACTTTTATGATGAATAGATGCACTTTTATGATGGATAGATGCACTTTTATGATGATAGAAGCACTTTTATGATGATAGATGCACTTTTATGATGGATAGATGCACTTTTATGATGATAGATGCACTTTTATGATGGATAGATGCACTTTTATGATGGATAGATGCACTTTTATCATGAATAGATGCAGGGTTGCCAACTCTCACGCATCTGGCAAGACACTCACGCTTTCAGCATCAATCTCACGCTCTCACGCACACGCAAGAAATGTCACGCCAAAATCCATTTTTCTCCCCTCTCAATCCGTTCATTTTCTGTTGATGACTAGACCACAGCGTATTAATGACAGGAGAGGAGTTTAAGGCCCACAGCTGTAACATCTGCCTACAGCGTTCTCACTGCAGTATATTCTGATCGTTGATTCGCTGAAAACCTACGTCAGTTGCGTGTGAGAAGTTCAGAGAGAGTTCAGAGCATAGGTTCGGAGTCGGAGCCACTGATGCGCGTTTGAAAGTTTGGATGACAATGTAAGCAGATAATATAATGGTGTGCCTTTCACTCACGGGCGTAATTTCCTATGTGGACGGGGGGGACATGTCCCCCCCTCTTTTCGAAATCCCGTTCGTTTCCCCCTCACTTTCAAATTAGTTTGTTATGATTTTTTAACTGCACGCCGTCATCGACAAAGAGGAGCAGGACCGAGCGGGACACGGAGCACCTGCCTGCGTCAATGCACGCAGCCGCGTCCAGGAACGTCGCTTGCACACACCAAAAATACCTCACTGAAAGTTATAATGAGCAGGTATCGCTGTCTGTGAATGTCCTGACGCACACACTCACACACACACAACGCACAGAAAGACTTGCGTGTCAGAATCAGTTTTGCTGGGCAGTTCTCTTTCGCGCTTGAACGAACAATAACACATGCCAAAATGTCAGTTTTGTTGAGTATCCTCATAACAATAAGCAGTCTTAAATTAGTTACATAAAGTCTTAAATGAACAAGAGTAAATGAGAAAATGAGATGCGTGAGAGCCTGTCAGCAGCGGCAGATCTTAAAGTGACAGCAGCCTCTAATTCTGTAGTCAGTAAAGTTAACCAAAGAGGGAACAGAGAAAATCACTCACTGCTCTTGACTAAAGAACGCTTGCAGCTTTAATAAGGATTAATCTAATTTAATTCATCATTTATGCAGTGCGGACTGTTTGATAACCTAATTCTGTATATTTCAATAAAGAAAGTAAGACATATTTTTCTTTTACATAGTTTAGTAGCCTACTATATTCTTTTTGGCAGAATTTATCATTATAATCACTTAATTATTTCCTGGATTTTGTATCATCATAGTCCCTAAAGGTATGTACTGTAAATGCAGGAAATGTGATTAAAATTGTGAAAAAGATTTTTGCTTTTTTTAAAGTGCAAAAACTTTTTCCCCCATTTTGTGTGATGATCAAAAAAATGATCAAAGGTTGCCCAGATTGTGTTGATCCTGCCACAGTCAATGCGGATGCTGAGCGAACCTTTTCAGGCCTAAACAAGACTGACACCAGGAACTGACTGGCACTCACTCGTTTGTTCGATCTCGTTCATTAAAATGAACAAATCTTTTTTTCGAGTCATTTCATTCATTTAAGGGGCTTTAAATGTTATACTTTTAACAGCCAAATTCCCTGAACACATCCACCTATGCAGTCTTTATCATATTCTGAATTAAGAAATCATTATAATGCAGTCAAAAATAATTTACAGGGAACATAATTACTTTACCTTCCGAGTCTTTCGTTCATTTGTCACGTGACAGACGCACTGAACGTTCATGACCGGATTGAACCCTGCTTCAGATACGAGCTCCTGCAGAGGTAGTGAAGCAGGCCGACACTGCCACTGTGGCATAGGCTACCTACAACAGGCCTCATGTGTGAAACTAGTGCTGTGGTTTTCTGGGGAGGTGGAGTAACTATTATCTGTCCCTTTTGTTTTGAGATTTCTTACTGTTTTGATGTTGTTGTTTTACATGTTTGTTATTTAATCACCTCTATCTTTATTTTTTTATAGTGCAATCAATAAATGAATTGTACATTTTGAAAAAAAATTTTTTTTTTTTTTCATAAATCAGGGTTTATACTAAGTAAACAAGGACGGATGTTTTTAAAATTAGGGTTAGGGTTACGCGCGCGCACTGATGTTTTACAGTCTCACTCCAGCCAAAGTCCCAAAGTTGGCAACCCTGTAGATGCACTTTTATGATGGATAGATGCACTTTTATGATAGATAGATGCACTTTTATGATGATAGATGCACTTTTATTATGGATAGATGCACTTTTATGATAGATAGATGCACTTTTATGATGATAGATGCACTTTTATGATGGATAGATGCACTTTTATGATGTATAGATGCACTTTTATGATGATAGATGCACTTTTATGATGGATATGATGCACTTTTATGATGATAGATGCACTTTTATGATGGATATGATGCACTTTTATGATAGATAGATGCACTTTTATGATGATAGATGCACTTTTATGATGATAGATGCACTTTTATGATGGATATGATGCACTTTTATGATAGATAGATGCACTTTTATGATGATAGATGCACTTTTATGATGGATAGATGCACTTTTATGATGGATATGATGCACTTTTATGATGATAGATGCACTTTTATGATGATAGATGCACTTTTATGATGATAGATGCACTTTTATGATGGATAGACGCACTTTTATGATGGACAGAGGCACTTTTATGGACTTCAAAACAGAAACGGCCATTCACTGCCATTATAAAGCTTGGAAGAGCCAGGACATTTTTTTAATATAACTCTGATTGTGTTCGTCTGAAAGAAGAATGTCATATACACCTAGGATGAGTTGATCCCATCATGGGATCATTTTCATTTTTGGGTGAACTATCCCTTTAATCTCCTTGTGTCAGATAAACTGCAGGTGATGCTGGTGTACCTTTGGCCTCAGGTGAGTCGTGTTCTCCCGGTGACCAGCAGACCGGAGACATGTCGTCCTGAACGCCGTCTAAATGATACGAGTTCACGGATCCGTTGTGTTTCTGTGTGTGAATCGGACTGAGCAGGTTTGACACTTTCCTCAGCTGAACCACTGAGTCGTAATGAGGCACATCATCCATCACATGAGCGTCAGTCTGACCTGAGACACACACACACACACACACACACACACACACGCTCAGATCAACGTCAGGAATTACATCACAAAACAGGTGGAAAAGATACAGAGAACTGAATTTTTTTGATAGCAAAAAGAACCCTTATCATGTAAACGCAACAAAACAACATACAACAAAATGTATAAAGTAAACAAAAATGCAAAAGAACAGTAATAAATAATAATAAGAAAGAATCAGAACATTTTAACTAGATATAATTTCTGGACTGACATGTTTCAATCCAGATTAAATTAATTATGACATAAAAAGTTGACTTAAAAGTTAAAAATTATGTCATATTTCTGACATTTATGTCACATATTTAACCTAGTATCTCATAGTTAACTTTTTTTTTCTAACTTTTTCTGTCATAATTCTGACTTTTTATGTCATGCTTATGATTTACCAAGGCATGTTTTTTTTTTCTTATATGGTGAAAATGGGTTTCCATACATTTTACTCCAAAATCAAAAGCAAAGTATTTTGAATAAAGATAATAATTGTTATTTATTGCCTTAATATTATATATATATATATATATATATATATATATATATATATATATATATATATATCTGCATATATAATATTAAGGCAATTTATAAGCATTATTATCTTTATTCAAAATAATTTGTAAACATTATAAAAATATATATATCAATATATATATATATATATATATCAAAAGAGAAGTATTTTATATATATAGATTTGTATATTTTTATAGTGTCTTTATATTTTTTCAATAATTTATTATTATTATTTTCATGACATTTAACCCCTAAAAATAAATAAAAATATAAAAAACAATAAACAACATAGCGAATACAAAAATCTGAATGTTTGTTTAAAAACTTCAATAGTGTTTTGTACTAGTTCAGTTTACGACGTCACAGTGCTTTGTCTTTATATCGGCCTGTTGTCATTAATCCCCATCAGAGATGTTGTGTTTGTGAGGTTGTGCGACTCTCGTTATAAAGGAACGCTTAAACTTGAGAGAAAATCGCACGAATGTTGCAGAAATTCTCCCTTGAAACCAACAAAACTGAAGCACAAGCAGAGCAGCGATGCCAGCGTGTCCTCAAATGCTTGCAGATGTTGGTCTCTCGTGTCGTGTGTTATAGACGAACTCCAGCGTTTGATCTCGAGAAGCTCTTGATTTCAGAAGAGGAGCTTCACCTCGTCTGATGTGAGGAAACATGATGACGGTTGATGAGCGCAGCAGTTTTTGTGTTTCTGCATTTCTGTAACGAATATCGTCAGAATCACGGAGGCGGTGGAAATGAGTCATTACAGCGATGATGATGATAATTACTCTTTTTTTAAATGTGTCAAGTCATATCGTGTGATGATTACACACAGGAAGCTGACACGAATGTAGGCCAGTGCTGTCTTTGACATAGTTTAAAAAATTCAGTAAATAAAAATTAAAACCCAAATTCTACAAACATAGTAGAGACCCGTTCAAGACGGAGACAAACACTTAAAACTGGGTTTTAATGTCACTTTAGGCTGAATGGATTTGTGTTCAAAATACAATATATTATGATCATATATATATATATATATATATAAATTATTTTGCATGTTTAATTTTTGTACATAGTACAGACCGGTTCAAAGGTGAGAAAAAAACTGTTTAAAATTGCCATTATATAAATATATGCTTTTTTAAACTTGATATTTGACATTGTTGTCACATGACATCATTATTGACATACATTGTTTATATTTTGCATTTTAAATTTTTGTACAGACTCCTTTAAGGGTGAGAAAAACACTTAATATTTTTATTATATATATATGTGTGTGTGTGTGTGTGTTTTAAACTTGATATTTGACATTGTTGTCACATGACATCATTATTGACAAACATTGTATATATTTTGCATTTTTAATTTTTGTACAGACTCATTTAAGGGTGAGAAAAACACTTAATTTTTTTATTAAATATATATATATATATATATATATATATATATATATATGTGTGTGTGTGTGTGTGTGTGTGTGTGTGTGTGTGTGTGTGTGTGTGTTTTAAACTTGATATTTGGAATTGTTGTCACATTGTTTTTATTTTGCATTTTTTATTTTTGTGCAGATTTATTCAAGGGTGAGAAAAACACTTTCATTTTTCATTTGGGGCGGCAGTGGCTCAGTGGTTCATGTAGGTTGTCTACAAACCGGAAAGGTTGGTGGTTCAAGCCCTGGTACGACCTGACCAAGTGTCGAGGTGTCCATGAGCAAGGCATCTAACCCCAGCTGCTCCCGACGAGCTGGATGGCGCCTTGCATGGCTGACACCGCCGTCCGTGAATGGGTGAATGTAAAGTGCTTTAGTGGCCATAGGTCTGTGAAAGCGCTATATAAATGCAGTCCATTTACCATTTTTCTTCAAAAGTTTTTTTCAAATCCACATTATTCTTTGACAAATTTTTTTTTCTTTTTTTACTTGATATTTGAACTTTACAACTAACTTTACTTAGCGTACTACTTATTGAATCCTGCAATTAGTATGTCCACTAATATTTTTCTAGGAAATAATATGAAGCCATATGAAATTGTTTATTTTTTATTAGCATTAAAAATGCTAATTGTTTAGCATTTTTAATGTGTGTAAACAAAGTTTTGGTCCGATCGAATAATGGGTTTTGAGAAAGAGTTTTCATCCATTTTTAGTGCAGTAATTGTTCTTGATGTTTCATTACAGGTTCTTCAGATCTTTTATTCTGGAGTATAAAAAGTTCAAAAGATTCTCGTGGAACAACAGACTGTAAAACGTTTTAATTGAGGCTTTATTTGGCCGGAGACTTACTGAATATGCTGTGGTCGCAGCGTTCGGGGTGTGTGTTCGTGATGTTACGGGGTGTGTTTTCCGTGTGGATCCAGTTCTCCGGAGCCGGACTCCCGGGATCCGTTCCCTCGCTTACTTTATCCTGAGCATCTCTGCTGTCCTGAACCTCCATTCCCCAAACACTGCCCTCATCCTCTCCTTCAGAACCCAGACAGCGCTCGCTCTCCCCTACACACACAACACACAACACACAACATCAGCACTGAGAACACCAGCACAGAGAACACACACATCAGCACTGAGAACACACATCAGCACTGAGAACACACACAACACACAACACACAACATCAGCACTGAGAACACCAGCACAGAGAACACACACATCAGCACTGAGAACACACATCAGCACTGAGAACACACACAACACACAACACACAACACACAACATCAGCACTGAGAACACCAGATCAGAGAACACACACATCAGCACTGAGAACACACACAACACACAACACACAACACACAACATCAGCACTGAGAACACCAGATCAGAGAACACACACATCAGCACTGAGAACACACATCAGCACTGAGAACACACATCAGCACAGAGAACACACACATCAGCACAGAGAACACACACATCAGCACTGAGAACACACATCAGCACTGAGAACACACACATCAGCACTGAGAACACCAGATCAGAGAACACACACATCAGCACTGAGAACACACAACATCAGAGAACATCAGAGAACACACACATCAGCACAGAGAACACACAACATCAGAGAACATCAGAGAACACACACATCAGCACAGAGAACACACACATCAGCACTGAGAACACACAACATCAGAGAACATCAGAGAACACACACATCAGCACAGAGAACACACACATCAGCACAGAGTACACACAACATCAGAACAGAGAACACACACATCAGCACAGAGAACACACAACATCAGCACAGAGAACACACACATCAGCACAGAGAACACACAACATCAGAGAACATCAGAGAACACACACATCAGCACAGAGAACACACAACATCAGCACAGAGAACACACACATCAGCACAGAGAACACACACATCAGAACAGAGAACACACAACATCAGCACAGAGTACACACAACATCAGAACAGAGAACACACACATCAGCACAGAGATCACACACATCAGAACAGAGAACACACACATCAGCACAGAGAACACACACATCAGCACAGAGATCACACACATCAGAACAGAGAACACACACATCAGCACAGAGAACACACAACATCAGAACAGAGAACACACACATCAGCACAGAGAACACACAACATCAGAACAGAGAACACACACATCAGAACAGAGAACACACAACATCAGCACAGAGATCACACACATCAGAACAGAGAACACACACATCAGCACAGAGAACACACACACATCAGCACAGAGATCACACACATCAGAACAGAGAACACACACATCAGAACAGAGAACACACAACATCAGCACAGAGTACACACAACATCAGAACAGAGAACACACACATCAGCACAGAGAACACACACATCAGCACAGAGATCACACACATCAGAACAGAGAACACACAACATCAGCACAGAGATCACACACATCAGCACAGAGAACACACAACATCAGAACAGAGAACACACACATCAGCACAGAGATCACACACATCAGAACAGAGAACACACAACATCAGCACAGAGTACACACAACATCAGAACAGAGAACACACACATCAGCACAGAGAACACACACATCAGCACAGAGATCACACACATCAGAACAGAGAACACACACATCAGCACAGAGAACACACAACATCAGAACAGAGAACACACACATCAGCACAGAGAACACACAACATCAGAACAGAGAACACACACATCAGCACAGAGAACACACACATCAGCACAGAGATCACACACATCAGAACAGAGAACACACACATCAGAACAGAGAACACACACATCAGAACAGAGAACACACACATCAGCACAGAGATCACACACATCAGAACAGAGAACACACACATCAGAACAGAGAACACACACATCAGAACTGAGAACACACACATCAGCACAGAGAACACACACATCAGCACAGAGAACACACACATCAGAACAGAGAACATCAGAACAGAGAACACACACATCAGCACAGAGAACATCAGCACAGAGAACACACACATCAGAACAGAGAACACACACATCAGCACTGAGAACACACACATCAGCACAGAGAACATCAGAACAGAGAACACACACATCAGCACAGAGAACATCAGCACAGAGAACACACAACATCAGAACAGAGAACACACACATCAGCACAGAGATCACACAACATCAGCATAGAGAACACACACACATCAGCACAGAGAACACACACATCAGCACAGAGAACACACAACATCAGAACAGAGAACACACACATCAGCACAGAGAACACACACAACAGCACAGAGATCACACACATCAGAACAGAGAACACACACATCAGAACAGAGAACACACACATCAGAACAGAGAACACACATATCAGAACAGAGAACACACAACATCAGCATAGAGAACACACACATCAGCAGTGAGAACACACACATCAGCACAGAGAACATCAGCACAGAGAACACACATCATCAGAACAGAGAACACACACATCAGCACAGAGATCACACAACATCAGCATAGAGAACACACACACATCAGCACAGAGAACACACACATCAGCACAGAGAACACACAACATCAGAACAGAGAACACACACATCAGCACAGAGAACACACACAACAGCACAGAGATCACACACATCAGAACAGAGAACACACACATCAGAACAGAGAACACACACATCAGAACAGAGAACACACACATCAGCACAGAGATCACACAACATCAGCAGTGAGAACACACACATCAGCAGTGAGAACACACACATCAGAACAGAGAACATCAGCACAGAGAACACACACATCAGCAGTGAGAACACACACATCAGCACAGAGAACATCAGAACAGAGAACACACACATCAGCACAGAGAACATCAGAACAGAGAACACACACATCAGCACTGAGAACACACACATCAGCACAGAGAACATCAGAACAGAGAACACACACATCAGCACAGAGAACATCAGCACTGAGAACACACACATCAGCACAGAGAACATCAGCACAGAGAACACTCAACATCAGAGAACACACAACATCAGAGTACACACAACATCAGCACAGAGAACACACACATCAGCACAGAGAACACTCAACATCAGAGAACACACAACATCAGAGAACACACAACATCAGAGTACACACAACATCAGCACAGAGAACACACACATCAGCACAGAGAACACACACATCAGCACAGAGAACACACACATCAGCACAGAGAACACTCAACATCAGAGAACACACAACATCAGAGAACACACAACATCAGCACACACAACACACAATATCAGCACTGCAACATCTAACATCAATGCAGTCATTTACAATAAACAGCCACTTTAACACACATTAACAGATCTCGTTTAACATTAACATTAGTTAATGCATCAGTTAACATGAGCAATGCATTTGTTTCAGTAATCTTTGTTAATGTTAGTGCATTAACTAATGTTATCAGATACAACTTATGATTTCAATAATGGATTAGTAAATGTAGAAATGAACAATAACTAGGATTAATAAACAATTTTCTGTCATAATCATTTGTTGACAAACAAGTATTTATTACTTTAATTAGCTTGTTTCTGCCTTAAATTATTACATTGTTTAAATGCATTTTTTTGCATAAATTATTGAATTAATACATTTTTAGCTAACTGTGATTTGTATATGTACATTTCTGAAATACATAACTTAGACAGTTACTTCTGATAACAGATCACTCTAAACTGTAATGTGGACTCATGCATTTTCTGTAAAGCTGCTTTGAAACGATGTGTATTGTGAAGAGCGCTATGCAAAAATGTTAATTGAATTGAACTGAAATAATAAAATCTTACTTTTTCCCATTTACATTCATGCATTTTGTAAAGCGACTTGAATTGCATTAATTAATTTGAGGTTCAGTATATACTTATCAATTCCAGGGTTGTCACAATATTTATTTATTAATTTGGAAATAATATTACTTATATATATTTTTAAAAAATCAATTATTATGAATAATAATAACTAACCTTCATGCAGTGTGATCCCAGCACAACATGTAAAGAGTTTTAGGAATATAATATGAGCAGACTAACAGTTTTAAATTTAGTTGTCAAAAGTAAAGATAAAGATCATGTGAAAAAGGCAGTAGACATTAAACGGAATAGATGAAAAAGCACGACAAGTGTGAAGTTCTCAGAAAGCACAAGTGTGTTTAAATGTGAGCGATGTGAATGCAAAGGCTTTTTTGACTGATTCCTCTAGCATTAGATAAAATAATTAATCCTCACACACACACACTCACACAAACACACACACTCTCACACGTCCCCAGATGTGTGTTTAACGCTTGAATTTTTATTCGGGCTAATCGCTTAAATCTTGTAAAAAGTCACAAATGCACAACATGAAGTTGATTAGGCCGAGAACAGGCTGTGATTTACATCAGCTGGCTTTTATACATCATTTATAAATACACTTGAATGGATTGGCAACCGCAGACTCACGGCATTATAATTTTCCCAAATGTGAGTTGGTGTGTGCAGTGTTTCTGGGTGAAGAGCGCATGAGAAAGTGAAGGCCTGAAAGCTGTTAGGATATTTTTATTTAGACACGAGATTGCAGATTTTTCTTGGTCTCAAGCTTCAGACGCGTAACCTATTTTTCTTTTTATGTATTCTTAAAAGAACCATATAACCATATGACTGAGCATATCTGTGGGCGAAGCGGAATCGAGAGCGAACGCTTTCACATCGTGAAACTGGACATTATTCGTCATGCTTTGATACACTTTAAATATGACATTTAATCATCAATTCATTTTTTGCTATTACTCATTTTATTTACATTCAGATCAATGCTGCACTGTACACTGGTTTAGAATTATTATTTTTATTAGCATTGTTTTTTTGTTTCCTATAAACAGCAGTAAATGCAACACAAAGTGATGCATCTGTGTTCAAGAAAATATCTGAATTGCATATGAAATATTGCTGATTTCTGGTATTGTGGCACTACAAATATTGAGCATAAATATTTTTCCTTCTGTTGAATGTCAGATGCAAATGTAAATAACTTTGTACTAATGTGTGAGAACTAAGGTGTGTGTGTGTGTGTGTGTGTGTGTGTGTGTGTGTGTGAAAGAGAAAGTGTGAGTTTGTGTTTGAGAGTATGTTTGAGTGTGTGTGTGTGTGTGTGTGTGTGAGAGAGAGAGAGAGAGAAAGAGTGTGTGAATCGTTTCTCAGGTGATGTTTTAATAGCACACATTATGGAAAATATGCATTTTTATAGACCAACTGACACATAATAATAAAAAATATTTAAATTTTAAATTGTATTAAGTTATTGATAATAAATATTTTTCCTGCATTCAGTGTCAAATGCAAATGTAAAGAACTTGTACTTATTGGCACTCACGTAAAAGTATTACGAGCTGAACTTTCAAGTACACTCGAGTGTAAAAATAAGAGTGGCATTAAAACAGCATGTGTGTGTGTGTGTGTGTGTGTGTGTGTGTGTGTGTGTGTGTGTGTGTGTGTGTGTGTGTGTGTTGTGGTCAATCTTTCATCATTCTGACTGTTTATTAGTGTCTCTAATCAGTTGATACAGCGGGACAGGAAGCTACAGTTTCAATTCGACTGTAATGGAACAAACAATGCATTGCTGACGTATGCATTGTGTGTGTGTGTGTGTGTGTGTGTGTGTGTGTCTGTGCGTGTGTGAAGACCCACTGCTGCTCATGTATGAGTAATACACCTCTGCTCAACGTACACGTCAAACACGTGCTGTTCCCACCGGTTCACTGCGGAAGCATGCAAACACACACACTGCATATATTGACCAGGGTCTTTCCAGTTATGACTGTGCAAAATAGGGGCAAACAAACCCAAAAGCAGAGATGAGTGTCACAGCTTTCGTTTCATATGAAACACATATTTGTTTGTGTGTTATATATCTATCAGCATCACCAGTCAAAGGTTTGATGAACTAAATTAGATCAGAAGACAATTATTTGTATTATATTTGTATGTGTGTGCACGCACACACACACACACACACACACACACACACACACACATACGCATACTCTCTCTCTCTCTATATATATATATATGCATATAAGTTTCACCCTAGATTCACCCATGTGTTTGGAGTGTACTGTACTATTCCTGAATACTGTATGTACACTATTATTCTAGATATAATATGAAACATCTCAGACTGTAGTTTGCTACTTTGTTGCATGTGTGCGGCATCCCGTCTTCATTGTGTAAATGTTTTTTTCATTATTTAGCATATTTAATTTGTGCAAACAAACTTTTAGTCTGATCAAATAATGGGTTGAGAAAGAGTTTTCACATTGTATGATGTACTGTATATACTGTATATAGATTAGGGTCAAATTCTCACTATTAACTACGACTTTTGCCACAATAAACTTCTAATTATTGCTTATTAATTGTTAGTAAGGTCGTTGTTAAGTTTAGGAATTATAGGATTAAGGAATGTAGAAAATGGTCACGCAGAATCAAGACATTAATATGTGTATTAATACAGCCAATATCGTAGTAATATGCATGATAATACGCAAATAGTTAATAGTAAGAATTGTACCCTAAACTAAAGTGTTAACATGTTTAATTTAATATATTTTGTATTATATTTGTGTGTATGTGTAACATGCATTCACACTAGTTTAACGTTTTAACATTCGTCACGCTTTTACCGTGAGAGTGTTTTCGTGGAAGTCAGAACTGTTTAAATATTGTTTTGCTCGACTGTCTTATCTGAGTATGAAGCACATTTTAGTGCATTAATGTTTAATATCTTTTAAAATGTGTGTGTTCATCAGCGGTGTGTGTGTGTGGGGTTTCCCTGTGAGATCAGCAGGGCTCGAGATCGGGCCCGTTCTGCATTACAGACGCGCTGGAGTGATCAGTGTCATACACAACATTCCTCACACACACTTTCATTTCAGTCTGGGAATCTCTGGAGTGACGAGGAGTGTGTGTGTGTGTGTGTGTGTGTGTGTGTGTGTGTGTGTGTGTGTGTATGTGTGTGTGTGTGAGTCACAGAATCGCTTCTCAGATGATGTTTTAATGGCAGACATTATGGAAAAAATTTATGTTTGTAATTAACTGACACATAATAATAAAAATATTAATTTTTTTTAATTATAGTACGTTTTCTTTTACATATCTTTGTTTTATTAATTTCTCATTTCTGGCTTTTGTTTTTTTATGCTTTTTTACAATTATTACTAAATGTATAATTACAATAAATAAGATTGTAAAGCGCTTTGGATGTACGGTAATAGGCAAGGCAAGTTTATTTATAGAGCACATTTCACACACAATGGCAATTCAAAGTGCTTTACATAGAATAAATTAAAATAATAAAAAATAAATAAAAAATAATAAAATAAAAAAGAAATAAGAATAATTAAAACAGTAAAGCTTTAAACAAACGCCTGATTTCAATGAAAATTGCATGTAAAAAATTGCATTTTCGTCTCTCATCTCATTTCGTTAGTTCTGTCTAAAACATAAATCGCTGTGTTTATATTTAATGCATGTTCTAAAGATCCAGCCAAACATTTACTGCCATTACGACACATCACCTTCTGTTCAATGCATGGAGCTGGAAAATAAACCCTGATGTCGATATTCTGATCAGAGTTTACAGTTTATCTCAGGAAACAGTTCAAGCATGCAAATCCTGACCAACTTCAAACCTTTACTTTTCCTTTTTAAAAGCCTGTGGTTAAACTGAGGTGAAAACTTCAGACGAATAGTTGTTCGATTCTGAACGGAGGCGTTGCAAAACTTTCATTTCTTGCCAAACACAAAATCCACACTATTTCATTCTACACTCATTTACTCCCCTAAAAATAGTGCTGAATGACAAAGCATGAATTATGAGCATGAAAGTGTGAGAAGAGACGAACACAAGAAAGGAAGCATCATGTTATAAAAGGCGAGATCCGTGCGACTCACTGAAACACGCCGATGGTTTAAAAGGTCAAGTTGCAAATATGGGTTTGATGAGCAACAAAGAAGAGAAAATGTCAAAGGTCACTGCATTAAAAGCCAAACCACATTTCACTTTACCTTCGCCGAGATCACGTGCGCTTCGATTAGAGTCCTTTCAGAAAGTATCCAATAATTCGAATGTCTCGAAGAAGTTCAACAACACGCAGTGAATAATCTGACTCGGCTATTTTCACACTCTGACAATGAGTCACAGACGCACCACATCACACACACACACACTAGAAACGTCATCAGAACATGCTACAGAACAACTTCATGTCCCAGAGACGGGGTCAAATGTGCTAAAACACACCGTATGCCTCATGTGTTGCTGTTTGCATCATCTAACAGTCCCTGTGTGATTCTCATAAGTCCCGCAGAAGCTCAAGTCATTTCATGATAAAGTCCGATAACAGCAGCTTCCTCAGCTGAACGACAGCATCACCTCGAGTGTGTGTGTGTGTGTGTGTGTGTGTGTGTGTGTGTGTGTCACTGTAGGGCATCAGATGCTGTTTCTCTTTCAGAGCTCAGGAGAGACTCCACTATCTCTATTGACAGGGTTTCAGATGTTTCTCCTAGAATTCATTAAGAGAAATAAAAATACTGATTTTGCTTTAAAAAAAATGTGCAGGTTATGAAAATATGTTTTGCATTACTTTTGTTTTGCATTAATTGCATTAATTTGCAATACATATATTCTTTATTACTATATATTTAAGTGAGACAAGAAGGGAAAAACAACTATCTGATATATATTTAGTATATATATATATAGATGCATTACTATACTACATTACATAGTAAAATGACATAAGAATTATATCTTGTTTTCAAAAAAGAAAAATCTAACTTTTTGCATAAAACAAGCCAAATTATCTGCCAATGGGGAAAGAAAAAAATCTTAATTCAAATCGAAAACAAGAAAAATAATCTTAATTCAACTGGAAAACAAGATTATAAAGATTATAAAAACACACTTAATTTTTTTTTATTTTAGAAAACAAATAAATTCTGAAGTCATTTTACTTATCTTCATTATTTAAGAAGTTTTAGATATTTGGACTGGAAACAAGACAAAAATATAAAGTAAGAAAAGCATTTTTTTGCAGTGTATGAGAATAATAGATCATTTGATGAGGTTCGTATTGAGATCTCTGATGTTTAATTGCAGACTTTGATCTTTTTTAGACATTATCGAGACACGTGTGAGATTACTGGGGTCTTTTCATTATAGGACAAAGAGCTGATGCGCAAATTCGTTCTCCGTTTAATATTTGTTTTAAAGAAAAAACTGCGATATTAAAAAGATATATTTCTTGTGATTGAGATTTTGCGAGTGTGTGTGTGAAGCTCTTCCATACAGGCTTCATCAGACGTGTTCGTGTTATTAAACAGAGATTAATGAAGAGCGAGCGAGTGTCTTTCAGAAGATCTCAAACAAGCTTCCAATGTTTCAGATCTCAATATAATTGCTGTTCCTGTATGATGTTTCAGTTTCCATTTCTTCTGATTCTGTTATTATTTCTCCTCTGGGATTTATCATCTGAAACCAAACTGACGCTTCAGTAAAAGAACATTAAATCAGTGCTCTAGGAATACTGTAGTCCGCTTGTGACACACACACAGAGTGTTTTTCTTCGGTCTCATCAGTGATTATAGACGCTTCATGCCCAGTTTGCATCTTAAAGCCACACAAACAAATATCCAGAACAAGCAAATGTCAAAAGGTCTTGTAGATGTGATTCATCAGATCAAGATCTTTTCTAGTGTGAAGTCAGTTCTCCTCAACATTAACTACAAATATCAGCCACTAACTTACCATAAACAAACACAACAACACAAACTAAAGTGTTTTAACAGTTAAATCTTTTTGATTTTAAAGTGTGCATGTATATGCATCTTTGGTTACACTTTATTTTAAGGTGTCATTGTTACAGTGTAATTATATATTTAAGTACAGTATAATATTATTTAACTACATGTACTTACTATAGGGTTAGGGTTTGGTTGAGGGTTAGTTGCATGTAATTTACTGTTATTACTATGGTAAGTACATGTAACATATGTAACAAGGACACTGAAAAATAAAGTGTTACCGAATCTTTATTTTTATTTTTATTTTTTCAATAAATGACACTTGAACTTTTGATATTTTAACTGTTAAAATGCAAGATAATTATTAAAACTAAATAGCAGTTAAAACTCCTGAAAATAGTTTCATTTTTAAAGTGTTAGTGCATTGTTCTTTACAGTAAATTACCATTAAGATTTTATATTTAAGCAGTTAAAACTGTTTAAACTGTTATAACTGCTTAAATATCAAATCTAAACTGTAATTAACTTGCATTAAAATATCACATTTCAAGTGTCATTTATTGTAAAAAAAGAAAAAGAAAAAAGAAAAAAAGATGCATATACACACTTTAAACGTACTTAAACGTAATAGCATTTAAAAGGGTTATTTTAGCAGTAAAACCCAACAAATGTCTTTTTCTGAAATGTTTTTGTTTACAATAAATGACACTTGATATTTGATATCTTTTGTGATGATATTCAGACATAAAGACAACAAAAAGTTTCTAAACACTTTTAGCGGCTGTTGTAAACAATATATCTTGAAAAATAATTATTGTGTTTAAGGTAGTTCACACAATAACTGACACAAAAAATATTTACTAAATTGTTAGGGTTTAGTTAAGTTCATTTATATATATATATATCTACTGGAAATGAAGACAGAATATTAATTTTATTCTACTTGGACATTTTCTGGTATGCAAATGCACATTTTCATTTGTTATGCATGATCACATGAGGCCATGGATTACAGTAAATTACAGTAAAGCTGTGAAGTGAAGTAAGTAGCTTGTTCTGTCTCCACACAGAAAGCATGATTAGTTCGAGCTTCTCGACGCAGAGAATGCAAAACGCTCTCCATCAGGGTTGGCCCCGTTGATTCACACACTTCAGGGTTTCCCGTAAACGGCACGGGAAGAAACACGACCAGTCTAGCGAAGAGAATGACAGACTGCAAAGGTGTGATTTAGCAAAACCAAACAGATAAAACACACAAACCTGAGGAGAAAACATGCAGTAAGGAAAGTGTTTGCATGCTGATGAGAAGTAGGATGTTGGTGTGACACGAGCGAGTGTGTGTGTGTGTGTGAGAGAGAGAGAGAGAGAGAGAGAGAGAGAGAGGTGAGACCCCTGACTCAGATGGTGAGAGATATTCAAACGAGAGCATCGGAAATTCCCTGCGCTGAAATCTGGCCAAAAGCACGAATCGATGATGACAGACGTTTAACGCGGCGCTGCATGACAACATGACATATTTACACACCTAGACAAATCATTCAAACTTACCAGGAGCGTGAAATGGCTTGAACTAAAACTGGTTTGAACTGATCTAACTTGGCTTGTTGGGGTTGTGGGTGAAAAAGGAAATGATATGAGTTGATTTTATCATGAAAACGTCTTACAGCGGAGTTGATCTATTTATGCTGTACGGCGAATAAATAGAGAAAATGTTCCTAAACTGGTCATGAATGTGTGTTTTCTATTTTGCATTATGAATATTCTAGCTAAACACATGTTTATTCATCTTATTGTGAACGATTCATCCATGCACGTTTCATTTTATTTTTTGACCTTACAATCCACTGCATTCAGATCTGCCTCCAATGTTTTTAAATCCTCCTGTAGTCGATCATTTTATCTCTTAAAACTCTTCTTTGATCACCAAAATTACATATTTAAACGTTTTGGCTTAAAATATCTTGAATGT
>CM040806.1:110000-127500 GCA_022829025.1 Squalius cephalus
TTATCATTGCCACACTTTGTGTTTGTTGTTCCAGCGCGACGTCGCAGAAAAATAGAAACCGTTTCTAAATTAGAAACGTCGCGTGTCGCCGTCGCGCCTGGTTAGGACAAAAACTCTGATTAACATGGAAAATATACCTTTTATCGCGTGTCGCGGTGTCGCGTCGCGTGTAGTTAGGACACGGTGTAAGTCTCAAGTCTTTGCCCTCGAGTCCCAAGTCAAGTCGAGTCAAAGATGAGGCAAGTCTCGAGTCGAGTCAAAAGTCAAAGCCAACAAGTCTCAAGTCGAGTCCAAAGTCCTACCATTTTAGTTTCGAGTCATTTCAAGTCCTCTTACCACAGAAATAAAATGTTTACAAATCATGTATGTCTGTAAGATTTGTATTTATTTAAAGGTGCCGTAGAATGGATTATTTTATTATTTTATAATGTTTCCTGGGGTGCCCTTATAATGTTAGTATGTTTTTAGATCAAAATTTGTTATAATTTAGAAATAAAAGGCATATTTCCTAGCCTGATTTCATACCCTGATTTGAACACTCTGTTTGAAGGGGCGTGTCTGCTGTGAGACTTCAGTGTTGTTGCCCACTGCTGTGATTGGCTGACATGCTTGCATATGAAATATCTGGCATTACATGTAGAGCTATCAGGAAAACTTTTACTATTACAGCTTTTATACGTTTTTACTATTACAGCTATCGGGATTAACGAATCATGAGAAGTTTTTTTAAGTATTTAGATCTATTCCAGCATTGAGCAGATTACAGCCTGTTGATCGCGTGAATGAAGATTTTATCACTGCAACGCGATTTACTGATGCATAAACAGTGTTGAACGACTTTGAAAGAAAGATTATCTGTCTGAACTTGAACAATTACACATCAGAAATTCACATAACCCACTGGTTCTGCAGAGGCTCGGATGAAGGAGCTAAAAAATATTTTTGTGTTCATTTGTACAACCAAACACTGAGCAACTGCCATACTTCGTTCGCTCGTTTGCAAGCCACGATGTCTCTCGAGGAAAAAACAATATCGCGCTGGATCTAGATAACAGTGTAAATTATCGTTAATAAAATCACTACTTACCGCTTGCGGGAATATAACGTTAGTTGAAATTGCCCCCTTCATCCGTTTGAGACGCCGAGAGAAGCCTGGCTGCTTGATATTGTTGTAACAGTCCGTGGTGAAATGGGCAGAGCAAACTAACAACTTCGAATTAAACTGTAGCGGTATCCGATTATAGATCGATTATAGATAGATCTGCCATTTTCCCTATGATCCTCCTCCTGCTTGTTTCTTCACCTGCAGAACTTCTGATAATTCGGCTGTGCAGTTTCGCCTGCCACTGAACATGGGCTAGCATATGCAAATTTTTAGAGGCGTACATATTAATGATCCCGACTGTTGCGTCACAGTCGGTGTTATGTGGAGATTCGCCTGTTTTTCAGGGGTGTTTTTCAAAAACGAGATTTAAATAAGAAAGAGAAAACTATGGTGTTTGAGACTCACTGTATGTCATGTCCATGTACTGAACTCTTGTTATTTAACTATGCCAAGATAAATTCAATTTCACATTCTATGGCACCTTTAAACTTCTTTTTATACAATGACATTAATCAAATACAGTAAAAAAAGGAAAATTTAATTTTCACAAAAAATTTCAAATGAATTTATTTCTTCTGCTGAACAGAAAGGAAGATATTTAGAAGAATGTCAGTAACCAGGCAGTTTCTGGGTCCCATTGACTTCAATGGGGGATGCAATTGTGATGCAATTATTAATAATTGTGATGTAATTTTTGCATCACAATAAGTGTATTGTGGTTGTCAAAACATTTTAGTAACTAAACTTTTATTAGGTTTAGTGACAACATGTTACAATGTTTACATGGTTCAATTTCTGGTAAGCTACACTTTTTTATTATTTCAGTTTAATTCAATTTTTGTGATTTGATTTAATATTGACTCATTTGGATAAATATTAGGTAGGCTACACAAGATAGGCATTCATTTTTCTCAAGAAAAAAACAACTCACCTATCGTTTATGCTGTAAACATACAGAGAGCCCTATCAGCTGGCAGTATTATTTAAGGTTAAAAATAACACAAATTAAATATAATGCGTTTTTTTAATTATAATAACAACTTTATTTAATGATATAAGTAAAAATATAATAAACATGCAATATAGTACACATATTTAGCAAAATACTCTCTATAGCTCTTTTTTTCTAGCCAACTAACGTGCCTATATTATGGTCATTAAATGGCTTTCCTGAGGTAAATGTTATGTGACATAATTGTTCTCCAACTGTTTTATTGACTCCTTTGATTGATGGGTCGATATTATGTATGAGGAATATACATTTCGGTAAGTTGTACTGTATCTTTCAACAGTGTTCATTCGTGTTTAACATTACTATCAGCTTGAGATGATCGGTTCACGTGCCGCTAGGGATCTGTCGTGTCACATTTACAAGCGCCAAAACGGTATTTATTGTCTGAATTTCGTAATAAAAAGTGACAGAATCTGAGAGCAGAGATTTTTTTTATATCATAACTAACCTGCTCTGTCTAGTCTGTCGGTCTCCGTGTCCTCTTTGCTTCGCGATTTTTCTGTGCGTGAGTTCATGGCTACATCCAATAAGGTGCTTATCATTCATTCAAATTCGTAGCATGCGTTGTGCTTGATGCGCTTCATTGGTTGTCTTGCAATGTGCCTGCTTAGATGCTGTCGAATCAAAACAACGTGGGACTACAGTGATTGGATGTCGTGCAGGCAGCGCGCGTGCTCTCTGCATGCATACAGGTGGTGCACATTTTTTCACAGATGCAGATAAACTGAGAGCGGCGCGGCCGTGTGAACATTTTTTCCCCAGTTTTCATGGGAAGTAGCAAGTCTTCTCGAGTCAAAAGGCGCAAGTCCAAGTGAAGTCACGAGTCATTGATGTTAAAGTCCAAGTCGAGTTGCAAGTCTTTGTACATTTTGTCGAGTCTGAAGTCATCAAATTCATGACTCGATTCTGACTCGAGTCCAAGTCACATGACTCGAGTCCACACCTCTGGAAAATAATGATAGAATAATGACACGGACATATAGCCTGACAACATCATCAGACCGCAGATACTGAATCTGGACAACACGTTTTTTTCTAATTTAAAACATCCCCAATGTTAAAAGGATGACAGGACAAATATTTAACTTTCCTTGGACACGGCAACCTTTTCACGAATATGACTTGACCTCAAAGACAGATGCAGGTAATCGCACGCGCTCAGTCGATCTCTCTCATTCACTGTCTGTTTAGGCTTAAGCGCAACTCCACGAAGCCTCTGTACAAATCACCACGATAAAACCATGATCACCACGTCATATTAGGTGTGTGACGAGACGCTTACTCCACGAGACGATACGAGACACGAGATTGGGTTCACGAGAACGAGCCGAGACGAGATTTTTACACAATTTTTAAGAAATCCTCAATGATGAAATATATAAATGGAAAATGGTCTTTATTCAACTGAAAATCAACTTGTAATAAATGTTATTTTACTTCTATTTTAATGAATTCTATGCAGTAAAGGAGTAAAAGGACATGCAAACACTGCAAAATGTTTTGCTATAAACTCTACCGTCTGGCTTCTCCCCTGTACGATTTCACATGAGAAATCTAACTCCTTTCCACAAATCGAACATAAAATAAAACAGTATAAATAAAATAAATATAAATAACTGAAATAACACTTTAAATGCAAACAGTAAGTGTGTATCCATAATCAAAGTACTGCTCTCTCAAAACTACAAGTTCAAACAGAAACTTTTTTTTTCTTCAAGCATGAAAAAGAGATAAATTAACTACACAGAACAGCCTAAGATATGGTCATGTTCTTTTTCAAGAATATAAGCATGTGGACGATTTCTGGCAGCAGTTGAGACCTTTGGGCAGTAACTAGGGCTGCACGATATGAGGAAAAGCTACGATGTGCGATAACATTGTTTAATATTGCGATGTCGATATGACTTGTGATATGTGAATGTTAGCTATACTGTTCCCATGTCTTAGTGCTTTAATAGGTTCCTTGCGTGATAGGTCAAATGTTTATTACCTGCCTGGTTCAGATTACACTATTTTAGCGTGATTTTGGCACGATCCGTTTCGTGGAGATTCTTAAAGGACAACGGGCGTCGAGACGCAAAATGCGCCTCCGTTCGGGAAATCCAAATCCAAAGCTAGCAGACTAGCTGGCGGGAATCACTTTGAGTCATTTCAGCAGACAACGTTAAAGCACAGACATGACTCATGGATATCAGATATCTCCGTAGGTTGGATCGGGAAAATCCGATACGTGACTTACGCTGGTATCGTCCCGATACCGATACTGGATCGGATCGGCCCCATCCCTAAATACGAATACATGTACCGCTCCACCCCTATGAATCATAGCTCCAACTTCTGTTGATTATCATCATTGGGACAACACCTGTCAATATTTAAACTAGTGTAATTGCAGGTGTAATTCAACACTGATCAAGCTGCTGCATGTTCAGAATGAGTATTTTGGATGTAATGCATTGCAACATCTTATTTGTTGCTGTGACACTTGCTGTTACCTCTAGAAAAGACAAATGTATGCTCTTATATTTCAGCTGTGCTAGATGAGAAACTGTTTTCACATGAGCTAACTTTTGTTAACTTTGGTTTCTGTTTGTTTTGTCTGATTTCCAGGAGCCAAAGCAACAGACTTCTGTTCTAGAGACCAAAACATCCCTAACAGATCACTCTTCCTATCATGACTCTAACAAAGATGCTGTCGTCACGCAGGTAAAGGAGTAATGTTGACTGTCATTACAATCTATTCTAGTCTTGCCCTCATGCTGCATGTCAAGCGCTCACACACACACACGTTTCTTGTCTTGGTCTTATGGGGCCCTTCCCTCAAATGAATGAATTCACAGTTAAGCTCACACACACAAATTTCCTGTCTAGGCCTTATGGGGCCCTGACGTATGGATCTCACTCTAAGTGATTTTACATCATTGGGACAACACCTGTCAATATTTAAACTAGTGTAATTGCAGGTGTAATTCAACACTGATCAAGCTGCTGCATGTTCAGAATGAGTATTTTGGATGTAATGCATTGCAACATCTTATTTGTTGCTGTGACACTTGCTGTTACCTCTAGAAAAGACAAATGTATGCTCTTATATTTCAGCTGTGCTAGATGAGAAACTGTTTTCACATGAGCTAACTTTTGTTAACTTTGGTTTCTGTTGTTTTTTGTCTGATTTCCAGGAGCCAAAGCAACAGACTTCTGTTATAGAGACCAAAACATCCCTAACAGATCACTCTTCCTATCATGACTCTAACAAAGATGCTGTCGTCACGCAGGTAAAGGAGTAATGTTGACTGTCATTACAATCTATTCTAGTCTTGCCCTCATGCTGCTTGTCAAGCGCTCACACACACACACACGTTTCCAGTCTAGGCTTTATGGGGCCCCCCACACACACACACATTTCCAGTCTAGGCCTTATGGGGCCCTGACGTATGGATCTCACTCTAAGTGATTTTACATCATTGGGACAACACCTGTCAATATTTAAACTAGTCTAATTGCAGGTGTAATTCAACACTGATCAAGCTGCTGCATGTTCAGAATGAGTATTTTGGATGTAATGCATTGCAACATCTTATTTGTTGCTGTGACACTTGCTGTTACCTCTAGAAAAGATGAGTGTATGCTCTTATATTTCAGCTGTGCTAGATGAGAAACTGTTTTCACATGAGCTAACTTTTGTTAACTTTGGTTTCTGTTTGTTTTGTCTGATTTCCAGGAGCCAAAGCAACAGACTTCTGTTCTAGAGACCAAAACATCCCTAACAGATCACTCTTCCTATCATGACTCTAACAAAGATGCTGTCGTCACGCAGGTAAAGGAGTAATGTTGACTGTCATCACAATCTATTCTAGTCTTGCCCTCATGCTGCATGTCAAGCGCTCACACACACACACACACACGTTTCTTGTCTTGGCCTTATGGGGCCCTTCCCTCAAATGAATGAATTCACAGTTAAGCTCACACACACAAATTTCCAGTCTAGGCCTTATGGGGCCCTGACGTATGGATCTCACTCTAAGTGATTTTACATCATTGGGACAACACCTGTCAATATTTAAACTAGTCTAATTGCAGGTGTAATTCAACACTGATCAAGCTGCTGCATGTTCAGAATGAGTATTTTGGATGTAATGCATTGCAACATCTTATTTGTTGCTGTGACACTTGCTGTTACCTCTAGAAAAGACAAATGTATGCTCTTATATTTCAGCTGTGCTAGATGAGAAACTGTTTTCACATGAGCTAACTTTTGTTACCTTTGGTTTCTGTTGTTTTTTGTCTGATTTCCAGGAGCCAAAGCAACAGACTTCTGTTCTAGAGACCAAAACATCCCTAACAGATCACTCTTCCCATGATGCCTCCAACAAAGATGCTGTCGTCACGCAGGTAAAGGAGTAATGTTGACTGTCATTACAATCTATTCTAGTCTTGCCCTCATGCTGCATGTCAAGCGCTCACACACACACACGTTTCTTGTCTTGGTCTTATGGGGCCCTCCTCTCAAACGAATGAATTCACAGTTAAGCTCACACACACACATTTCCAGTCTAGGCCTTATGGGGCCCCCACACACACACACATTTCCAGTCTAGGCCTTATGGGGCCCTGACGTATGGATCTCACTCTAAGTGATTTTACATCATTGGGACAACACCTGTCAATATTTAAACTAGTGTAATTGCAGGTGTAATTCAACACTGATCAAGCTGCTGCATGTTCAGAATGAGTATTTTGGATGTAATGCATTGCAACATCTTATTTGTTGCTGTGACACTTGCTGTTACCTCTAGAAAAGACAAATGTATGCTCTTATATTTCAGCTGTGCTAGATGAGAAACTGTTTTCACATGAGCTAACTTTTGTTAACTTTGGTTTCTGTTGTTTTTTGTCTGATTTCCAGGAGCCAAAGCAACAGACTTCTGTTATAGAGACCAAAACATCCCTAACAGATCACTCTTCCTATCATGAATCTAACAAAGATGCTGTCGTCACGCAGGTAAAGGAGTAATGTTGACTGTCATTACAATCTATTCTAGTCTTGCCCTCATGCTGCATGTCAAGCGCTCACACACACACACACACGTTTCCAGTCTAGGCTTTATGGGGCCCCCCACACACACACACATTTCCAGTCTAGGCCTTATGGGGCCCTGACGTATGGATCTCACTCTAAGTGATTTTACATCATTGGGACAACACCTGTCAATATTTAAACTAGTGTAATTGCAGGTGTAATTCAACACTGATCAAGCTGCTGCATGTTCAGAATGAGTATTTTGGATGTACTGCATTGCAACATCTTATTTGTTGCTGTGACACTTGCTGTTACCTCTAGAAAAGATGAGTGTATGCTCTTATATTTCAGCTGTGCTAGATGAGAAACTGTTTTCACATGAGCTAACTTTTGTTAACTTTGGTTTCTGTTGTTTTTTGTCTGATTTCCAGGAGCCAAAGCAGCAGACTTCTGTTATAGAGACCAAAACATCCCTAACAGATCACTCTTCCTATCATGACTCTAACAAAGATGCTGTCGTCACGCAGGTAAAGGAGTAATGTTGACTGTCATTACAATCTATTCTAGTCTTGCCCTCATGCTCTACATGTCAAGCGCTCACACACACACATTTCTAGCATAGGCCTTATGGGGCCCTCACACACACACGCATTTCTAGTATAGGCCTTATGGGGCCCTGCCCTAAAAAAAATTAATTCACAGTTAAGCTCACACACACACCATTTCAGTCTAGGCCTTATGGGGCCCCCACACACACACACATTTCCAGTCTAGGCTTTATGGGGCCCCCACACACACACATTTCTAGTATAGGCCTTATGGGGCCCTCCCCTCAAACGAATGATTTCACAGTTAAGCTCACACACACCATTCCAGTCTAGGCCTTATGGGGCCCTCACATACACACACATTTCCAGTCTAGGCCTTATGGGGCCCTCCCCTTAAACGAATGAATTCACAGTTAAGCTCACACACACACCATTCCAGTCTAGGCCTTATGGGCCCCCCCCCACACACACACATTTCCAGTCTAGGCCTTATGGGGCCCTGACGTATGGATCTCACTCTTAGTGATTTTACATCATTGGGACAACACCTGTCAATATTTAAACTAGTGTATTTGCAGGTGTAATTCAACACTGATCAAGCTGCTGCATGATCAGAATGAGTATTTTGGATGTTATGCATTGCAACATCTTATTTGTTGCTGTGACCCTTGCTGTTACCTCTAGAAAAGACGAGTGTATGCTCGTACTGTCTATATGGAGCATCAGCAAGATAAGATATGTCAATGATGCTTAGGATCTGTTGCATACCAGCTACTTCGTCATCGTCTTATCAGTCATTTCTCCTTAAGACCCGATATACTTCAAGCGAAATCGAATAACGAACTGTGACATCATTCAACAAAATTAGGCCATAACAAAGTTTGTTTTGGGATTTCAAAGCGAACTTTCCAGAAAAGTTTGCTCGGGCTGGTAAACACCATCGTACTACCATTGGTCCGTGGCGATTGCGTAATAGCTAGGTGTGCGTGGTAGGGATGGACTCTGAGTACTCGCACATGACAGCGACGATCAATCATGAAAACGATGATCGCGATGTGACTAGTATTACGTTTTTTGTTTTTTTTTTCTTTAAGGAAAGTTAAAAAGCACAGCATTGTCCATCTATAAATTGTTCTCTTTTAGAACAGTAGATATTATTTGATAAGTATTAGAATATAATTGAATAGAACAGAGTAGAAGTATTTGACCTCAACATACTGAAGAAGAGGGCAGATTTTATTGTTAAAGTAGTCATTTTGTATACTCTTGACAGATTGCAGTTTCAGTTTTACAGCTCATTCATATTCTATTACTTGCCGTTTTAGAGACTGTTGACATGGTGTTCACAAGAAAAATTTGGTTATGAAAGATCTCTCAATTAAATTAGACAATTAAATGTAGGTGTTATTGCACAATATTTATGGGATTCCACATATTTGGTTGTTGCATGAATATAACCTTTTAGCTATTGCCACTGTAATGTGTTCTGTAAGTTGCTTTGGGGAGAAAGTATCTGCCAAGGGCATACATTTAAATTGTGCTCCCAGTGCAAGTCTGATTAAACCTGGGTCTCTCTACCACTGTATTTTACAATTATGGAACCATGTGAAATTTGTTCAATTCGATTTGTTTATTTGTATAGCGCTTTTCACAATACATATCATCTGCAAGACTCGTGCCGTATACTGAATATTTATAAACTTGTACTGTTGATCATTGCTTTTGGTCACCATGACACAAATGTTATGCATGATAGATCCTAATCCAGTCAGTGTTGCTTACAGTTAGTTTATATTTTGATTTATCTTTCTTTTAATAAACTTTTTTTTTTCTTTGCACTCAGATTACTTTATTCCAGAAGCACAGGAGACTGAAGTTGAGGACAGTGTGACATCCACACAATAACCTACTTCCACGCTGCATTCCCAATACCAGAGGAAGTAGGCAAAAAAGAGAGGTGAGCTTAGAAATGTTAAGTAGATTGATTGTCCCGTTCGTCTTGAAGACACAAGCTTTATTCTGAATTATATTATTTGATCAAATCTTTACTCTTGATCACTGCACATTGATAGCTGTCACAATAGGTATGTTTACACAGTCTAATATTCTGATTATATTTGGTTTACAACCTCAAACAGAATTATTGAGTGTAAGGTTTAAAGGGATAGTTTACCCCAAAATTTTAATTGTCATTTACTCACCTTCATGTTGTTCCAAACCTGTATGAGTTTTTCTTCTGCTGAACACGGAAGACATTTTAAAGAATGGGGGTAACCAGACAGTTGATGGCACCACTGACTTCTGTAGTATTTTTTTCCTAATTTGAATGTCAGTGGTGCCGTCAACTCTCTGGTTACCCACATTCTTTAAAATGTCTTCTGCAGAAGAAAGAAACTCATACAGTTTTGGAACAACATGTGGGTGAGTAAATGATGACAGAATTTTTGGGTTAAACATTTTCATTATATGATCAAAAGGAAAATTGTACTATGTAAATGTATAACACTTTGCTTAGATTTCATTCTAAAAGTGTTGAATGCACAAAGGGAAGATTTTGCGTTCACACAAAAGTTTTAATACATTCATCTGCGTATAATTTCCATATGCATATTCCCATCGATGTGAGACTGCCATGTTTAACAGAACAATACGTAAAATATGAGATATGGACTGTAAAAGTCATTGCTAATAATCCTTCTCTTTGTTTTATGGACATTTTTATTTTAAAAACGTCCATAAAACAAAGTACATTTGCCAAAATTGTATAAAATACTTTAAGTAGACGGTCTACTAATGCTGTAATGAGAGTTAGTTGACATGTAGGTGCATTGTTACTCGGTTAACAGAATGTCTAAAGGGGACCATCAAAATAAAGTGCTACCACACATTTTACTGGATTGCACTGCTTTATTATTAGTCAAAAGTTTTATTCAGAAACAAACTAAAAGTGTATTTTTAGTCTCTGAACCAAGTCAATATGGCAATGAATAGCCTGTGTGATCAATCCAATAGTCTTATAGTTCAGATTAAGGTTTAAAAATCCTAAACTTAAGACATTAACCTAAACTTAATAACATGTTATTTTTATGTATACTTAGGTAAAGAAACTGCTGCCAAAAGAAGCTGGACAACAGATGAATGTGCGGCAGTAGAAAGGCACATAAGGAAATTCATTGTGAGGAGCCAAGTTCCAGGGAAAAAGGACTGTCAGCGCTGCGTTGATGCAGAAGCTCAAGCTTTAGGAAATCGAGACTGGAAGGCGGTCAAATACTTCATCAAAAATCTTATTTCTGCCATAAGAAGGAAAGTACGGGGAAATACAGGTATCTCGACGTATTGGATGCCTTCCCACTAGCATTCACATCAGGACATGTGTTCTAAGTGTTTTCAACAAAGTTGACATTTAGTTTTTTATTGTATTATCCTCTTAAAGGGTTAGTTGTCATTTACTCTCCTTTGTTATTCCAAACCCATTAGAAATTTGTTCATCTTTGGAACACATGAAAATATTTTGAATGAAACCTGAGATATTTCTGTCCCTCCACTGTTCATCCTAAACTTCAACCTCACCCTAAACTTTCAAGCTTCAGAACATTTATAAAGTAGTAGTAATCCATGTGGTTTAATACCAATTTTTTTTAAGTTATGTGAATGCACTCTCACTTAATCCACTCACTTAACATTATACAACAATTACAATAACAGTGAACTGGACTTTGCATTGATGCAGCACACTCAATTATACACATTTTCTGGTTAATAGGGATTCTGTTCAATGATTCAATGAGTTGTGAAACTGCAATCTGTCAAGATTAATCAAAATGACTACATAAATGGCTGAATAGACTAAACTTATCTAGTTAGTCACATTATAACAATAAAACCTGCCCTCTTCTTCAGTATGTTGAGGTCAAATACTTCTACTCTGTTCTATTCAATTCTATTCTATTACTCATCAAATACTATCTACTATTCTAAAAGAGAACGATTTATAAATGGACAATGCTGTGCTTTTTAACTTTCCTTAATAAAAAAGACTTGTATCAATACCAGTCACATCAAGCTGAATTTCATCCAGATTCTTCCCCTTGTATTCTCCTAGCCATCCCTGTTCCAGCGCTAGAAGAACTTTGCCTATTTTAGCTAGCTGGAGGGTGCCCTCTAGAAGGCGGTAGTGCTGTCTGTGGACCTCAATGTTATGCCCAAGGAAATCTGCCGATTGGTTGAGTTCTGTAGTCTTTCAATTGCTTCTGCTGTTTCTCAGACAAATAGCAATGCAGTCTGTGGACATCCTGTGTGAATGGTAGAATCTGAGGAGAATTCCACTTGGTCTGGTTAAGCCGAGTTAGCGCTTGACTTGCAATGTCAAATTTCCTACTTTCTTGGTATAGCAGTGCACATTCCTCAGCATCTTTGGCAGTCTGTTGATCTTTCATCTTCAATCCTTCAGATTTGATAAACATGGCTAAAGCATGCAAGCCATGTCCAACTTTGCGAGCAAGAGACGGACGTTTATATTTGCCAGTTTCATCATTGAGTCCAGCTAGGCATCTTGCAGCCGAGACATGACTACTTTTCAGGCTTTATGAGTTCTTTGATCCAACAATTGCAACAACTGTGAACTGGACTTTGCATTGATGCAGCACACACAATTATACACATTTTCTGGTTAAAAGGGATTCTTTGCTTCTATGCCCTTTTCCTTGTTTGTTGTATATCGTTTTGCCCTGTTTTTGTGCTGTTGTTGATCTCACTTAATCCATCTATTATTCATATTATCCACCAATGCAATAACTGTGAACTGGACTTTGCATCGCTGCAGCACACACAATTATACTAATTTTTCCTGGTTACTAATGATTCTTCACCTCATATACGATTTTTCTTGTTTGTTATTTGTCGCTGTTCCCTGTTTACAAAATATGCTGTTGCTGATCTCTTGCACAACATGAAATTGCAGTGTTGATTGTTCTCAACCCTGGTCCTCGAGGGCCACCGTCCTGCAGAGTTTAGCTCCAACCCTAATCAAACTCACCTGAACCAGCTAATTAAGCTCTCCAGGATTACAGGCAGGTGAGTTTAATCAAGGTTGGAGCTAAACTCTGTAGGACAGTGGCCCTCGAGGACCAGGCTTGGGAACCCCTCTAATGTAATCTCGTTGTATCATTGCAATGACAATAAATTATTATTATTATTATTATTATTATAATTATTATTATAGTTATTAATTTGTATGTGCCAAAAAAAAAAAAGTTTGACAATATATCTTTACTTCCATATAGATTTGCGTTCATGAATAAGATTCATGTGTTGATCTGTGGAAGTGAAGACAGATCTTTTTTTTTTCTTTTTGGCACACGAAACATTGACAAAATGGGGATTAAACCTCTGGAGTCACATGGATAACTTTTTTCTTTATGAATGTTTGAAAGTTTTGGATGAACAGTTTTTAAATGGAAAGATGGAAATCTCTCAGGTTTCATTCAAATATCTTCAGTTGTGTTCTGAAGATGAACAAGTTTCGTATGGGTTTATAATGCCTTGATGGTGAGTGATTGAAGGCAGAATGTTCATTTTTGGGGGAACTAACCCTTTGAAGTTCTTTGATGTCTTATATTATAAAGTAGATCCGGTCAAATGTCTTTTTTAATTTTAAATGTTTTATACCAAAACTATTGCGTTGTAATGCCATGAGTTGCTTATAGCATGTTTATTACTGTTACATTGGGGCGGCAGTGGCTCATGTAGGTTGTCTACAAACCGTAAGGTTGGTGGTTCAATCCCCGGTTCCACCTGACCAAGTGTCGAGGTGTCCATGAGCAAGACACCTAACCCCAGCTGCTCCTGACGAGCTGGATGGCGCCTTGCATGGCTGACACCGCCGTCGGTGTGTGAAGGAGTGAGTGAGTGAGTGAGTGAGTGAGTGAATGGGTGAATGTGAGGCTAATGTAAAGCGCTTTGGTGGCCATAGGTCTGTGAAAGCGCTATATAAATGCAGTCCATTTACCATTCCATTTTACATTGACCAAAAGCTTTATTTTTTTACCCGTTTGAAATGTTAAATGTTGTCTAACCTCTTTTTGTATGGAACTGGCCATTGTGTATTACCAAATACATTTTCATTGAGGACAAATCATGTTGTAAAGTTGTTGTTTTTTAATCCAATCTTAAAGTCTTTATTCATTAGATGAATAGGGAGTTTTCATGTGAAGTCCTCAATTTAGGAGTATATTATCTTAGGCTGCAGTGAACATGACTGGCTAGGAACACAACTTCATTAGAAATAAAAGAAAAATAACCATGGGACAAACAAGATCCCCTTCAGCAAAACCGCACAGTTCATTCAATGACCAATACAATGCAGACAAAGTACAGTTGGTGTCCTGCAGACTGAAGCAGGTCAGGCTGTGACCAGAATTTGAGGGCTCATTGATTTAGAAAAGTCTCTGGATTGGCTTTTTATGCCATGTTAATGGCTAAACTAATATATACCAAGGGTTCACTCTAAGCATGGCGAATCTGCTTTTAGCTATTATGCCAGCCGCAGCTGGAACCAGCTTCCAGAGGAGATCAGACGTGCTCCTACAGTAGTCACATTCAAATCCAGACTCAAAACACATCTGTTTAGCTATGCATTTACTGAATGAGCACTGTGCCAATGTTCGTCCGACTGTTTGTACTGTACTGTATTTTATTTTTCTAAACTATTTTAATTATTCTTATTTCTTTATTCTATTATTATTTTAATTTCTTCTATGTAAAGCACTTCTATGCTAAATAAATAAACTTGCCTTGCCAATATAGACGTGTGCAAATTAATTTAGAGGATATACATTATAATATAAGAAAGTTTATATGGTAATCAAGGGTAAATAATAGAAGTAGTTGATGTTATACAGATAGTGACTTTGGTCCCTTCTAAGATATAAAGATTAGAAATGTGTGTGTGTATTGGTCCCTTCTAAGATATAAAGATTAGAAATGTGTGTGTGTATTGGTCCCTTCTAAGATATAAAGATTAGAAATGTGTGTGTATCTGTGAAAGTGGACCCCACAACTCCTAAATGTTAGATCCGGGCCCCACAAGTGACACAAAAACGCATGTGCAAACAATTTTGTTTGAATTTTGGTATATTGAAGTGATATTTATTATCAGGAATTTTTTGTTATCTTGCTTGATTTTTTACAAGTCTGTAGAACCACTGGAAGTGGTGGACCCCACAAGTGGGCAAAAAACGGTGGTCCCCCTAATGGTAGAAATACAAGTATGTGTGTGTGTGTGTGTGTGTGTGTGTGTGTGTGTGTGTGTGTGTGTGTGTGTGTGTGTGTGTGTGTGTGTGTGTGTGTGTGTGATATCAAGTGCTGGTGTGTACAGGGTTAAAAGCTCTGAGAGATTATGAGGTGCCAGATCATGCAAAACCTTATAAGCAAAAGCATGAAGATTTTATTGAAGGTGAAGCACCTCGTGAAATTGGGGCCCGACCAGAAAGACCCCCTCGAACCTGGCGTAGGCCTGGGTCACCGTCTTCGCCGTGAGGTCATCTGCGTGTGCCACGTACCTGCATTGAGACAGAAGATAATACAGTTACTTTAAACAAGGCTTTTCGATGCTCATCTTAGTGTGTGTGTGTGTGTGTGTGTGTGTGTGTGTGTGTGTGTGTGTTTTTTCTTAGTGTTACATTTTTTCCGAATGTTTCGCTATCACATTCGTTCACGATTACTCTCTCTCCGTTACTCTGTAATACAGGTGTAGTTTTATAAACACACGTGCTCTTCTGCATGGATGCCCGACTTACCGGTCCGCTGATGCGTTGATCATCCTCCGGTGTCGCTCATTGTGCATGTCGCACATGGTCACGACACGGCTCACCGGGTGCTTCGCCGCGGCCGGCGTGTGGCAATGTGGGGTCACGGTGTACAGCTGCAAAAAGTTGACCTTGACGTCTTGGCTCAGTATGACGTCCATGAGCCTCGGGTCAACGTCCATGGGTAGGTGGTCGAGGTTACTCTGAAAGTTCGCCGTCTCAGTCATTGAATAAGAGGAGAACAGGGTCCCCCGCTGACCCACCACCTCCTGCAGCCCACAGCGTGACCACAGGAGGCTGATGGTCCCGTCGCTAGAGGGGTGGATGTTGACGGCCACGTGATACGAGATGTCGGCGACTCCCCGCGTGTCGACGAGCCGCCTCAAGTCGAACCACCCACTGTCCCTCTGCCCGAACTTGGTGAGTGTCAGGTAAATACCCATGTCCACGTCAACGTTCACATCTTTGACTGAGCTCATAAAGAGGTCAAGCAGGAACCTCTGGTCGCCGGCCAGGACGTTCATCTTGGTCAGGTTGCCGAGGTCATTCTTCATGATGCTGGCTCTGGCCAAGTCACGCGGCGGCAGGCCCTTCAGCCGGGCGGTGAAATTACTGTAGACGGCGTTGATCATGCCAATGGCATGCGCCTTCGCCATAACTTCGCTCCGGAACATGGGGGCAGTGTTGTTCGGGTCGACCGGCACGCAACTTATGTTTAGAAAGTAGCCACCGTCGACATAGGCCAAAACACTGCCCATCGACCTGCGGAAGGACGTGACGCCCTCAGCTGTGTAGGCGGTCAAGTCCAGGTGCTTCCTGAGAATGTGCCAGTGATTTTTCACCTTGGATGGGTCAACTTTGCCCACAAAGAGGTAGTGGAGCCCAGCTTTAAGGCAGCTCACATCCTCCAGGTGGATGACGACCCCGTCGAAATCATACGAGTACCTCACTACATCGCAGGCCTTGTCTAACACGGTGGGAAATATGGGGATGCGCGGGGAATCCGTACTTAAAAACTCAGACACACTCTGGAACTTTTGAAACTCGGTCACAAGGCCGCGTGTGTTCTCTGCACATGCCACATCGAACGGCTCAAAATCCTCACTGAATAAACCCAAGAAAAAACGCCAATAAACTACATGGTTTGACACACACAAACTATTACACGTCAAAGATTAAACATATATAAACACTCACCTGTCCATTTTTGAAACTTTTCGTCTCTGAGGAGATGGATGATAACGGGTGCAGAACAGACCCCATGCGTGCGCTGGCAGGTGCTTGCCGCCGGTGCTCACGATGCGCGGGTTCAAGGTTTATCGCGGATTCGTATACATAATAAAAGTCCCGATTTTTTAAAAAAATTTACATTAAATTAAAAAAAAAAATTTATGTCAGATTTCAAGAATTTACTGCCATTCACATAGCGTTTCTACTGTATGAGATGTCGTATTTTAAGTTATGCAATGAAATCGCACGTTATAGCGCTGCTATTATTCTTACAGCACTGTAATAACCTAGAAAATAAATATAGGACGATTATTTAAAACAATTTTTAAAACGCTACAATCTATATATATATATATATATATATATATATATATATATATATATATACAAATTTTAACCCAACAAATTGTATGTATTTGAACAATTTAGCCTTTAGGAAAAAAAAAAAAAAAAAAAAAAAAAAAAAAAAAAAAATATATATATATATATATATATATATATATATATATATATATATATATATATATATAAATATATATACAGATTTTAACCCAAGAAATTGTATGTATTTTAACAATTTAGCCTTTAGGAAAAAAAATAAATATCTGTCATTTTTTACCTTCACAGTTCACTTTCATTTCCAGGGACTATTTCTCCATCACTCGGTAATAAAAGTATAGTTTTATAATTACAACATTAATATCGACATCATAAAAATAATAACGGGAAAACAAGATAAAAGTCCCGAATTCACCTTGAGGATTTCATTACGAGTGGATA